>JAVANC010000021.1:2286181-2354485 GCA_033319125.1 Parnassius glacialis | reverse complement strand
TCCAGTCCAGCATTGGACATTAACGGTCTATGATGAATATGAATGAATGATATATATAATATGAAGAAATGAACCTTCAAAGTCCCAATAACAAACATGTTGTTTACAACCGCGTGGTTTAGAAGTTTATGTCCAACATGGCCATAGATTCAATGTTTGACGGCTCCGTGGCGCACTGACTTAGCGATGAGTGACAGCGCTGAGTTTAAATCCCGCACGGAACAGGAATTTGTATGGCCTATAAGTAATTGTTCCAGGTCTAGATGCTTTTCCTTGTGCAATTCATGTATGTGGACTTAACGGCCTACCTAACCTCTTCAAATCTTTCCATGTTAGTGTTACGTTAGGCTGCATAATATATCCCTCGCAATTGATATTTACTGACATACGTATTTAAATAAAACTAGTTTTACGGTTTTATCGCGTATATTAACTTATTTTATATTCCCGACGTTTCGAGCACTTTACAGCACCCATGGTTACGGGGAGGAATGAGGTGTTTTACGTCCCTAATATCGTAGTAACCTCCTGTGTATACATACAAGTGATTTTTTTTTAATTTGTGTACTAAAGAAATTTAATATACCACATTTTTGATATCCTACATTTTGATCCCATTCTGGGCTATGTTCAAAATTTTTTTAACCTCTTGCTCATTTATGTATCATCAGAAATTTGAGTTGCAAGATTACACCCAGAACGACAGACAGACAGACAGACAACAAAAAACTGATTAATAAAACCTTGTAAAATGAAGATGAAGAGACAACAATCGCAACTATAAATTATAAATATGTCGCGTAGTTTGCAATATAAAGTATAAAGAAATTGGACAATAAAATTAAGGTAAAGATATTGTTGACAAAAGGCATGTGATGTGACAACAGAGTACATAGTCAGAGTTATTTCGACCTCTTAGGTAGATATAACACGTGCTTTGTCGAATATTCTCGAATATGCATTTCTAACAAGCGAAAAGAATCGGATAAACGATTAAATACTGGATAGCCAGCCCGCTGCATGAATTAGGTATTAAATGAAAAGCTGCAACTATTAATATTGTTTTTTAACCAACTTCAGAAAAGGATATTTAGAAAATTTACACAAACCAAGTCCTCCGAGCTGCCTCTGCTGTGTTGGCTCATCCAATTATCGGCACTAAAATTTTATAGGAATATAGATGAGTTCTTTGCCCAACAATAAGGCTTAAGGCCCTCTTGTAGTAGTCGGTGTATAGGTATAAAACTTTTCTTAGCAATAATCGTGCGCTCACCAGATGTCGCTAGTTGGAACTAAGGTGAAGTTATTTATTTTAGTTTCAAATTTCTTTTTTATTGATTTGTCGGTCTGTCTGAGCGCGATAATCTTCGGAATGGATAACAATGCAATTTTATGAACAGATAGAGATCAATGCTAGAAGAAATCTGGGTTTAATGTCATCATCATCATCATCATTATCATTACAGCCCTTCATAAATCCAGTGCTGAACATAGGCCTTTAATGTCATGCTCCATCTAATTAGTGGCCCAAATCATGAAATTACTCACAAAATTATCATAAATGGTCAGTAATTTTTAATATTGGTTTATTTTGACACTAACTACAGAAATTTTAAAATTCCATGGTCGTCGAAAACAATTCGAAGGCTCAAGAAAATCTTTGAAATTGGCTCTAAAATTATTTCAGTTGGTCCCGAAATGGTCCACAGGGTTGTTAAATAATAAAAATCACCTCAAATTTAGACCTGGTGATCTGTAAAATATAGTATGAGTGGCTGAAAATAGACGTCATTGGCCAATTCGTCTGGATCTGACTGGTCAACAAAATACGAATAATTATAGGATGATTAAAATTTCGGGCAGTTTTAAAAAAAATATTGTAGCGATATAAAAAATGTCTAGCTAGCACTCCAGTATAGACATACACAGTACTTTGAACGCTCTTTTCGATAGTCCCACTCCGGTTATAACTGGTCACTAGGTCGAAGGAATTGATTAAACATAGATAAATCAATCTACCATAAGTAATCTGGTCATAGCGGTATAAAATATATGTATATTTAGCTAGATATTTTAATATATATATATATATAAATATATATAATATATATAAATATATATATATATATATATATATATATATATATTATATATATATATATATATATATATATATATATATATATATATAAAATATCTAGCACCCCAATATAGAAATATGCAGTACTGTTAACGCTCTTCACGCTGTTTCATACACTTTTTAGAAATGTCAAAAAATAGGTCCCGTCCCCTTCTTGTTAAGTATACATATTTTTTTATAATTTATCCGTAAATATTTTAATAATTATGTTTTAAAATGTGTTCATAGATAAGATAGGTCGAATCTGTATTTCAACCGAATCAGCACGCCCCTACTCCACGTAGTCTAGTCTGCCTTACCCCTAGAGTGATTTTGTGAAACCGTAGGCACGAAGTGAGACTGTTTACCTCCCGCAGCTTTGGCTTATTGGTTGTCTTCGGCAACCAGCCTCAGCCGCTTTGGCTCGCACAGGTGCATGTGACATGTTACGGCTGGCGGGGGTTACACTTCCCACGGCGCAAAATCGTTGCAGAAGTAACTTTGGGTCAATATTCGTGTGTAAAAAAGTGAGGTGAAGAGAAACTAACTTTTCTGCAAGGGAGGAAAGGTAGGGGGGCTTCCCCTGATCCCTCTTCCCATTCCTCAACTTACCATCAGGTGGAATATGTGCTAGTTTGGTCACCCGAGTCAATAAATAAATAAAATCAATGTGTTATATTAAACATTACATTTTTTTATTTTACAACCTTTATTGCATAATTTAAAAATGATACAAAGGACGGACTTGTGTACATAAGCAGAAATTACCTTATTTACAATGTTTATAACAATAATGATTAAATTAATAAATGATAGAAAAACAATAATAAACGGTTAACACACCCCGTGATTATAAGTGCTATATAGGAAAACGACTCCATCACTATTATGGATATTACATATTAAGCAACATTAAAGTTGTTAACCTCCTATCATTAAAGATAAAAAATAAAGATTTAATTTAAAATTTCCGTGTGCTTATGTAACGAGAGTCTTCAAGATCCACGGAAAATTATATGAAACATCTCTCAACACTGCCATGGCACGACAAGTTAGTAAGTTTCCTTTGACCTTTGTGCCTGACAGCGGGTCTAGGTACTGTAGATTCATATCTACGTCATCATTACGTCATCGTAAGCGAGATGGTTATACGACGAGATCTTTCTCGCATGAACTATAGGAACAAAGTTACCTTTAGTATAGTCAGGCGTTACTTTGTGAAATCGATTATATTATAGATGTGAAAATAAATCGCGCGATCTAAGCAAATTAATTTCTGTCATCTTTATTATACAGTCATCTTTGTATGTTATTTTGTCGAGGGACGCTACAATTGTAATATTGTTGCAGCACTAATGGTTCGGATCGACCAGGGAAGGACCGCGATCTCACAGAATACCAGCGTGAAGTTCAGCGTAATACTGCTGTGTTTTATATGATTAGTATATTAGACAATGATGGTCTAAGGTTATTGTTGAGAACCGGATACTCTTTTTAGTGGTAACGAGGCATCTTAGTCCTCGCAGATAGAAACGCATTAATATTTTGATATTTAATAGATAATAGATCTAGATAACTGTGTGCTCGTTTGTCATCCCCACTTCTATATAAAAATACTTCTTATATCACTTACAAAATTGTCCGTCTTCTTACACTTACGTTATCTTTTTTAAAAATAAGAACGAAAAATGAGCAAGAGCTAAATGGATGCGGGGGCCCATAGACATCTACATCTATCTTTTTTTTTCTTTTTTTTATAGGATAAGGGTGAAAAACGAGCACACAGTCCACCTGATGGTAAGTGGTTGATGCGGCCCATAGACATCTACATCTATCCTCTATTACAAATCAAAATGCAGATGCGTTTTCACTCGTGAGGACTAGGGCGGAATGCCTCATTTCCAGATGCCGCGTGGCTCTACCACTGTTTAAAACATTACACATTAACATCTTCGATAAAACATTAAAATGCTGATTTTCACCTATGAGGATTAAGACGGAATGCCTCTTTTACAGTAAAAAGGGTCTCCGGTTCTCTATACTCACTTTACAAAACACAGCAGCATTAAGCTACTTTTTGATGCTGGTATTTTGTGAGAGCTTGGCCCTACCTCGATCAAGCCGACCCATTTGCGCTACAGCATAATATAGCTGCAACGTACCTCTACCAAATATACACACGCTAGTTTTTTTGGTAATTAAGGCACTTTGTTTTTTGAAACAGTAAGCATTATAGTTCTGAATACCAAAACAACTGAACGTCAGTGACCTATGTCACCTTCGAGAATTTTATCGAAGATATTGTATCATCTTATTTCATAACTTGGTCCAAGTAACTATTCGTAGACTCGTAGTTATTAACTAAATTCGATTGAAATATTTGATTAAACTCGAAATTTAATTAATTATTTAAATTTTGTGTTGTAATAAAATAACTTCAATATTTCTACATTTAATATAATTAATCATATCGCTATATAGTTTCGAATAATTTAAAATAAAAAATAATAACTTTAAAATAATAAAAATTAAAGTACAATCACAGCATTGATACGTTCTACTGCTAGGCACGGGCCTCCTCTCTTTAGGTAGGATGGTCCCGCTTTTAGACTGTTTTCGCTTTCGCGTACAGACCAAAAGATAATTTGATTTATTTTAAGTCCTATAATAATATTTTTGTAATACTAAAATTATTAAGACATCAAAATGTTTACATAACTACATATATACAGGAGATGGGCAACAGCGTCTTCCTAATAACGACTAAAAATAAAAGCTGCGGTTGCCAACCCGCTTGCTAAGCATGGCAACCATGACAAACATCCTCCATATGAGGTAATCAATTGAGTAAGTCTACGTTTAGCAGTGAACTTTAATAGGCCGTTATGGTAACTGTAACTCTGTATAAGAAACTTTCAATTTATGTCTGGCAAAAAATCGTTGGTACAAGTCGTGGCACGTAAGTCTAGCGCTGAATGAAACGTGGAGGAGACGCGCACGAATTGAATTGCACGAATTCGTCTGGAGAGCCAAGCAGTGCGTGCGAATGATATACACGAGCCAATCAGCGTGATTTATGCGCATTAAGCCAATCAGCGCGATTGATGCGCAATAACGATCATTGCTAGACTTTCGTGTCACCGCTTTATCTAGTGATAGCAGCACATAGTATTGAAAGCTATTTTCTTTGTAATTATAATTATGTAATAGTGGCGTATGGGGTACACTATTAACAGACTCCGAGTGGTCTAGTGGCAGAGAAATTAAACTACTACTACTACTTACTAGACCTTACTATGTGCAGGCGAATGGTGTATTTTATTCAGCTAACCCTGCCTATATTTATACGCCCGGCTACATCCTTAATTTACCAATAGAAAAATATTTTATTTACTTAGCCAATTATAATACATACATTTTGACCAATAAACATTAATCAATGAAATATTATGTATAACTATTATATGTATGTCGCGCTCCGTTTGCCGGCGTAAGACTCGTCGATAGCTTCTCGTCGCTGCGTTGCTGTACGGGGCTATAAAAGAGGTGCAGACCGGCGCGCGCGCGTAATCGGCGAGCAGCGGCGGCGAGGGACACAACTCCGGAACAGCAAGAAGAAGCGAGCTGCGGCGTTGAAGAAACGGCTCGAAAATGGTCGACGGATGCTTGAAGATAGCCGGCGTCTGAAGACGGTGCGGCGCTGATGATATTTGTGGCTGCTTCTTGTTTCTATATAGAACGTTAAATATATACGTCAAATTATCTCGCATTGATATGCAGCCAGCAGTATCTCGGTAGCCGGGGGTAATTAGGAAATAAATGTTTTCTTCAGACCTTCACCTTTTGCGTTATGGTAGCAGCAGGGTAACGTTATTAATTTATTTATTAAACGGTTTAGGGTTGATTAGCCTGGCTGCTACAATTAAATGACTTTAGGTATACTAATAGTAGTATGTCATGTGACATCCATACTAAAATAATTTTGTAAACTAATAAAAATACAGGCTACCAAATAAAATAAAATAATGTTATTTAATTCCCAACACCTTTAAAATAATGTTTTGTATTTTTTTAATGTACCGGCTTGGATTCAACCCCGATTCTTCACATACTGTGAGATTTACAGCGAGCGCTTAACCCCTGAGTTACAATGAGTCATAAATAACTAAGACTAAAATAATTTCCCTATAATACGATTCCGTAGCGCGATGCCTTAGCATTTGCGGTGCTGAGGGCCACAGGTTCGAACCCCGTAAGACACAAGTATTTTTATTACCTACAATCAATTTTTCCGTGTTTGGATGCTTATCCTCGTACCATTGATGTTTGTAAGCTGCCTCTACGATACAGGAGAGAATACTAGTATTTTACATAATGTTTTTGAAATTAAAAAAGATAGCTGCTGTAATCGGCGCTAAGAAATGGTGTATCGAAAAGGAGAAAGCCAGATTCTCTATAGAACTTTGCCCCACCCAAAAGTGTGGTGTACATGAATGCCGTATGCAACATTTTTTTTCTACTTTATTACTTCATCTAAATTATAGAACTTGAAGTATTTATATTATATATATTATAGTATCTTTATTAGTAGTAAGTTGCGATTTATTTAAACTGGACTTTAATAATTACATTTACTTATTTTTTTAGAACAGCATTCGTTGCAGTTGATTGGAATTTCAGAATATAAATTATCAAGCGCTAATGATATATAAATAAGAATTTAAGGAGCATAATAATATAATGATCAGTAACATTGGAAAAAGGATTCTCTCGTATAGGATCTAAAAGGTCCTTACCCGGTATAAGACTAGCACCACCTGTTTTTCATAAAATCTAAGTCCTAGTCATGTAAACGAGTTATACTATTTACGAAATTATTTTTCAAGATACATATTATTATGACATGTGTCTGAAGAAGGTGTAAATATTAACGGATTAGTAACTTATTTTACGACAACGACAAGATAATAAATTATCAACTATATAAAAAAGCTATAAAACTAAATATATCTGTTGCAAAGATCTCCATATTGAAAGAAGAGTTAAGATTGTAAATCGAAATGAGGACACAAAATGCCCATGCATCCTATGTACGTAAAGATGACAATTAGTGCACCTCAACATCGTGGATGCAATTACCATAATGTCCGTAGTAATTAGCAGTAAGTCAATAAGTAGGCCTAATCAAGTATAAGCATAGTATAAAAACAGGGAAGTACGTTATCTTCAAACAAACGCACTGCGCGCGGCTTGTATGTGTGCGCCATAGTATCTATGAGGCGCCGCAAGCACACTTAAACACAATCTCGGAATGTTTCTCACTACGCCAGTCTGGGCTAACACCGCACGAGGTTCGCGCGTTACGGCTTTTTTACATACATTTACATATTTTTGTTGTATTAGTTGTCTATCAGACAGAGGAAGAATAGTAACTGAGTCCCTACTTACGGTTGTAAAATCGTAATTAATTATATTCGCAAAAGTTATTTATAAGGATGCGGATATATTACACATTAAATTTAATAACAAGTCCTTTCGTAATAGTCGAAACCGAAGAAAGTATTTTTCTGTAGCTAATTTGTAATTTTGTAATAAATGTGTGATTCAATATATATACGCTTGTATTAATTAAAAATAAAAATTAATATGGTCCTTTATGTGTGCAGATACTATATTATGCCTATTAAAAATAAACAATAACTAGAATATACTAAGTAAATAATTTAAGCACGAGCTCACACACCGCCCCGCCGGTTTATTTTATCCCTTATTTTATAAATAATACTGTTCTGAATCTTAATACATTTCTGTATTTGTTAGGAAAACCATTGTTGAACTTCATCGACTAATGATCACTGAATTAGTTATACAGAGATGTATTATTTTTGGCAAGGGCCGGGCTTTAAACTAATGATTTGGTGACAATGACAACCCTGAGACAGTAGGCAATTATATCGCGGATTGGGCCGGAGACAGCCTACTTCCCTGTCTTTATACTATGGTATAAGCAGGAAATAATGCAACGGTAAAGAAAGCGGGAATCAGCACAAACAAAAATGTAATGTTATCATAATCAATATATTTCGCAAGCACAAAATAGTCAATGTGTGAAAATATTCGACATTAATTTGACATACGTTGTTACGGTATTGACAAAATGACGTGTGTGTATCAATTTACATAATGCACGAAAATACCAATGATTATTATTCAGTAATTATTGATTGCAATTCATGATTATTATCAACTTATAATAACAATTGAAAATAAAAATTGATAACTAACATTTTTATATGATAAAGACTTATCTATCTTATACGTGGTAGAGCCATGCTGCAGCTATATTAATAGTTTAGTTGTAGCACGAATGGATCGGCTCGACCGGGGAAGGACCACGCTCTCACAGAATACCAGCGTAAAATAGTAACTTAGTGCTGCTGTGTTTCGTTTAGTGCATGTAGAGAACCGGATACCCTTTTTACTGGAAAAGAGGCATTCCATCTTATTCCTCACGGCTGACAACGCATCTGCATTTTAATTCGCAAATGAAGATAGATGCAGATGTCTATGTGCCACAGCTACCACTTACCATCAGGTGGACTGTGTGCTCGTTAGTCAACCTTATTCTATAAAAAAAATCTTATCTTATTCTATATTTTAATAGAAATATGTATTGTTTGATACGTTATGCGTACGTATGTACATATTCGTACAAAGAAACGCAGATGTTTTTAGAAAAACTGGAATGTTACTGACTGTTAATATTAATCGTTGAATTCCTTTTTTAAATAACATTTTACCTCAAACTGCACAAAATAACGATTTATCACAAAACTTCAAAATTCGTATGATTATTTTTCATAGTTTTACCTTTTTTGTACAAGGTGGGGCACGATCTGGCATTCTTCTTTAAAACCGCGACTTCAGAAGTGACTACGTGAAAATGATTTTATTATTTTTGGTCTCTGAAGTCGGTTATCACTTAATATTAAACGATTTATTTTTCAACTTAATTGGTTTAAGGAAATCGACAAGAATGTCGTCTCAATAGTACCGTTAAAGTTTTCGACTCCTATTATTCCACCCTCTTGGGTGAAATAATAAGAAACACAGCAGCATTGAGCTGCTATTTTACGTTGGTATTCTGTGAGAAAGTGCTACCCGTGTGCTACCCGGCCAAGCATCCCATTAAAACATACTAAAATAAGAAGCATATCTAAAGATATTGATGCTCTAAACTATGCCAAAAAACTGAAATGGAAGTGGGCGGGGCATGTAGCGAGACTATCACACGAGCGGTGAACCATAAGGGTGACACGGTGGAGAGGTCCAAGCAGAAAACGCTATAGACGGAGACCGCTTATGAGATGGTCGGATGATATAAGCAAAACGGCCCGCCCAACCTTGATGCAAAATCTCCAAGATAGAGAAAATTGGGACTCTTTGGAGGAGGCCTTCACCTGCGGAAGGGTTCTTGCAGATTAAATATTTATCTTTATCCTAAGCTCAGTTTATTTATTTTGTTACTTTTGAAAGAAACAAAAGGCTTCTTTTTTATTTTATTTTTTATTATTCTATGAGAGCGTGATGCTACCCCGGTCAAACATCCCATTCGTGCTGCAACTACGAGTATAATATAAGTGCAGCGTGACTGTACCACGTATGAAAATTATTTGTGAGTTTTAAGTATTATATACTCAAACTCCGCAATCTCACCACGATCTCAAGATTTTCTCTTAATAATGCGTAAGTGTTTTACGCCTGACATAAATGTGGCGATTATACCGCTATCTAGCGGGAGCCATTATTAAAATATTTCGCCAATTCCAATGCTACTGCTTACGATACCCATGAAACTAATTTAGGTGATTGATTTTCTGCCACCAGCAATTTATATGTATTAGTGTATGTAAAACGCCTCCGAGAACGAAGGGCATTTCTTTTATTGAAAATATACCACTCACCTTCTCATATACTGGAATTTGATGACGATGAAAATCAGCAAGGTGTTCGCAGAGAGCGACGCCGTCAGCACTGCCACGTACATCACTATTATCACTACATCAGGTCTGTAGAACACTTCCAAATCCATTGGTGTAACACCCCACTGCTCCGTCCCATTCCACGTCATGTCTTTAAAGGAAGTGTTGAATGTTTTGCAGGCATATTGTATGAATTGTTTATTTATATTCAAAACAAGCACTGTTTAATAGTTGTGTTTTGTGAAGCTACTAAAAAAAGTTAATAAATGTAACTAATATTCAGTTAAATGCATTTATTATTTTAGAAATAATATATATATATATATATATAAATCTTCTAGTTTTTAAAGGTCAAATTGTCGTGCGGCAAATATAATGGCAATCTTGTAGGCGACCCCGCACAAACTTTCCGTATCTAACATCCGCCTTTCCAATAATATCAGTAAAGGGTCGGTATTTCGTGGATAAGTGGGCACATTCACAATCAAAACTAGAACCGGAAATCCAATAACTTCTGTTTCCTTCAAATATTGGCTTATATTATACAACCGCCTGAACTTTGTGCTCTCCTAGTAGTTAGATATCGATTTTTCTGAGAATTTTATTTGGTTTACCCCCCCCCCCCCCCCGTCCGAAATGCGGAGGCTATACAGCCAGGAAAAACAAACAAAAACACGTCAGGAAGGCTAGTGCTTCCTAAAAGCACCAGCCTTCCCGACGTCGGCGGTGGAACTGGTCTATGATCCTATCAACGAATTTTTGGCCGCAAAGCGCTGGGACAGTGGCTTCTCGCAAAACCGACACTGCTCTTCCCCCGCGTCTCAACCTTAGTTGCGGCGGGAAGAGAAAGAAAACACTCCACATACCGTCCACCAACATGCATCCTGAGATCCAAGACAATAACATAATAAAAAAAATGGTAAAAAATTTGGAATAAAAAGTTGGTAAAAAATTATTAATTATAATTAAATAATAATTATATCTATGACATATTGAAGGGTAGTAAATGTCTTTACCGTAAATACTGATAATATACCGCTGATACCGTATGTTTCCAGTCCAATACCTTGCAAACGTGTTCCAATGCAGCGGTAAAGTTTTTCCGGGATAATAGTTCTCATCGTAGTAGGGCTACGAAGATCTTAGTATGGCTGCTGTGACTAATTGATTATAAAACAACTTTACAAACACTTCAGCACTTTGATATATTTTCGGATTTACAGATTTCGAAGGGATTGTAACACCCTAACAATCCTCAACTCAAAACTTACATAGAAGCAAGGAAAAACCCAGTACTTGTGTTATTTATTTTATACCGACGGCTCCGTGGCGCAGTGGCTTAGCAATGAGTTGTTGCGCTGGGGCCGCCGGTTCGAATCCACATGGAACAAGTATTTGTATGGCCTGCAAATTATTGTTCCGTGTCTGGATGTTTGTCCTTGTGCAATTTATGTTTGTAAACTGCCTCCATGGTACAGGAGAAAATCCTAGTGTGGCGGTAACAGTTTAAAAAAAAACTTGTTTTATGGACGCTACCAACAGACGTCATTATTTTCTATTTCAAAAGTATAAAAACTACGTTTAAAAAAAATCTTTCATTTATAAAATATATTAAGTGTTTGCACTCTTTGTTTATATGCACACTCTAATACACAAAATTGAACTACTGTTACGTATTAAAATGCTCTTAAAACCATAATTTAAACGTTAAAGGAGCAACAATGACGATCAGGTTTCCGCCAAAACTCTCGTTTGTGAAGAAACCGGAGACACTGTAGTGTCTCGCGCCAAGTACACTTCCAACATATGTATAAGTGTGTAAACGTATAGGTGTGAGACTACAGTGTGTATATTATCCGATCAGATGTCAACATAACCTCAACAAATTTTTAACTCCATATTTTTAATTTATAACGAAACGTCAACACTATACCGTCATTTATCATTTTGTTTGTTCATTTTTCTATATAAAACTAGAATGTATCTTTCAATAGAAGCTGGTAATTCATTTATTTGTATTTTCTATCAATAATATAATTAGTTTATCAATAATAATATGTTATGAAAAGAACTTCGCTATAAATCGAGTATTCCACGACACTCACGCATGTTTTTTTTTAATAATACTCGCTTGTTAGTTCACGAAAGTTAAATAAGTTGTACATCATCAAATAGTGAATTGAATAAGGAATAATTTCATGGAAGACTGATTTCACGTATTAAAAAACGTACATCGAAGTGTAAAAAAAAATCCCTTCAAGCAATAGAAAAATTCTCTATACCCCGAAAACACAACTCGAGAAAAAATGCCATTAGATATTTACAGAAGGTGAATAAAAAAGTATTTTTTTAAATCTTAATAAATTAAAAACTTTATGAATGCCATTCACGATCCAGTTTACCGTCAAGTTTGCAGCACCCTTGAAGTGGCATCCGGTAAACTTGACGCCTTGTGTGTGGTGTGATCAGTGTGCATGACAATTCTACTTGAAGCGAAAATTTAATTCATTCCATCTGCTGACTTGATCAAGCTTGCAGCGTCATGCAAACTTGAACATGTGAATGAGCGGTCAAGTATGCATGACGTTAGTCGGAGCAATAAGGGAGAGACGCCATGGTTTCAATTAGTGCCTGCTCATGCAAACTTGACGGCGAACTTGAACGTGAGTGGTCTATATGAATACACTGTAAACTGGATGCCGCTTCAAGTGCGCTGCAAACTTGACGGTAAACTGGATCGTGTATGGCATAAGACAATCCAAAAGTGCACGCCTCATAACGCTCATTTACATGTTAGTAAGAATTGAATAATTGACTTTAAAAGAAAGAAATAAGTAATTACTTACAGAGCTTTTTCTATTTTTTTTTAATTAGTGGCGACCATCTTTCGTGTCATATGTGCGCGCAGCGCAGTCTTGAAAAAAAATTTGGTTAATTAGTTGATGTAATTCTAAAAAGGATTTTATTGTGTTATGATAATATAAGTTTCACCTACGTTATGAGTTTCATTTGAGCTAACTTGTCAAATCAATTCAAATTAATTAAAAATATCATTTTTTAATATTACCTATTCTAGTGTTGAGTTACGTTGGTTCTAAAAAGAATCTAGGGCGCCATCGTTTTCACTTGAGAGAAATGAGAAATAAAATATATTCCGTTGTTGTAAATGTGTACACAGTAACTTTTTAAAAAAAATAATTTTAATAATAACTAATGCTATGAAATACTTTTTAAACGTTACCCCCACATTAGTATTTTTTCTCCTGTGTCGTGGAGGCAATTCGCAAACATAAATTGCACGAAGACAAACATCCAGATCCGGAACAATTATTTGTAGGCCATACACTTGACCGTGCCGGATTCGAACCCGCGGCTCCGAGCGCAACAACTCATTGCTATGCCACTGCGCTACGGAGCCGTGAAATATGTATCTATTTAATGTAATTCTGAAAGTAATAAACAATACGCCAGTCTCAGTACGTCATTTTTTTTGAGAGTTATACCACCTCGTAAAAAAATTCGGATGTCCACGTAAAATTTTTTCAGTATTTTTTTTTAATTAGCTATATAAAGTTTTTTTATACAAAATATGAGATGGATTGATTAAAGAGTTTTTTTGAAAAAAATTACTCATGTTATCGTTTAACTGTAAAGTGGTTGTGGTAGAGGTAATTTAAGAGCAAACAATTTGTTGAACTTCGTTGCGTAAGCGGTTGAGGTTATGCTTTACTCGTCACGGTGGACTCTCACCAAGTGCACCTACTTTTTTATTAATACTTTTTTTCAGCAAATAATTTTTTTAATCTTAGACTATTATGTACTTGTTTTTTTTTTGATTTTATAACTTTCTGTAAAAATGTAATCATCATTTTGTAACTATAGTTGAAAGTGTATTTTGCACGATTTTTTTACTGTAAAAACGTGTTTGTTCGGACTAATTATTTTTCTAACACACTAATCGGCTGATATGCTGTCAACTTACAATAGACTGAAATGTTGACAATATTGATAACGATGCAGAGGAACTTTTTTAATATTGGATTGACTTAAGTAAAAGATATATTGAATTTTATTCTTTTAGGTTATTCAAAAAATGAGAGCCATGCAAGTTGAGGGGCTAAGCGCGCGCTGTTAATTTCACGGAAGGCGAGTAACCTGGGTGCGACCTTTGGCGTCAATGAAATTGCTAATTTCAATTTTAAGTGTTGATTTAACACGTGATCGTCAGTGAAGAAAACATCGTGAGAGATGCATATCTAAGAAATTAAAAAAGTATTTTGAAGACGATTGAAGTTCGTCAACATTTCAAATGTTCGTCTTAAAACCCACCTTAGTTGAAGCAAAGAATATATACAGTATACACTACGCGAAATTAAAGTTAGTTACAACCTATATACGTCCCACAGCTGGGCACAGGCCTCCCACTCCCATTTCGGAGAGGGTTTTAAGGCAAGGAAATGTCCCCCGCGCTGCCCCAATGCGTGTTGGCGAACTTCACATGTCTTCGAAATTTTTCCTTATTATCAGAGGTACAACTTAACTACTTCAGCAGGTTTCCTCACGATGTTTTCCTTCACCTCCGAGCACGTGGTAAATCAGCACTTAAAATTGCAATTAACAATTTCATTGGTGCCGGCGGGAATCGAACCCGGGTTGCTCGCGTATTGTGAATTTTACAGCATCGTTGTAAAATTTACCCACCTTAGGAATGAGAAAAGGCTTGTGTCCAGCTGTGGTACGAATATTTAATTTTTTGTGGGTATTTATTTTCTAAAAAAGGAATTATCTAATTGTTGTAAACTTTTCCTACGCTGAACTAGTCCTAACTTCTTCTGCTCCTTCATTTTCATTATCAGCTCGCTTAAATTTACTGCTAAACATGGACCTCTTCCGTTGTTGCAAGAACTAAACTAACGACAAATAATGTATGTTTCTATAGTTAGACCACGATATCAAAGAATACCAAATAGTTAAATAATAGCTTAACGCTACTGTGTATTTTATAAAGAATTAAAGATTTAAGAATGTAAATAACCGGAGACCCTTTTCACTGGAAACAAGGCATTCAATCTTAATCGTTGATGGTGGCAACTCAAAGATATATCTATGGACCACAGCATCCACTTACCATCAGGTGTACTGCGTGCTCATTTGTCACTTTTACTCTATAATAAAAAAAAAATCTGACTTAAAGCGATTACAGATCATACACATTATGTTCACATGTGAAAATTAACTCCTTAATAAAACGTTTCATTACGTTTTTACGTAGCTCACGTACGATTTGTACATCAAAGCAATAAGCTGTCTTGGTTTTATGATATCTGATTAATACAGGTGAAGTTCTTTTGATGTACGTGTAATAATTTTAACTACGCAATAAAAATTTATCGAAGACATTTTTGTTATATTTATTTCTATTACAAATAATACTGTATTTGTAATATTATATTACAAATACTACACAAACTGTAGAAATAAAATGTCGAATTAACGTTTTTATTTAATTAAAATATTATATACAAAATCGAATTTGTGGTCAACGTTGTCAAACTAATAATAAGCTTGAATTTAATCTGTTCATTCATAACGTTAAATATATGAACCATTCAGATTTTATTTAGAATATGGGTCACAAACAAGCACACAGTCCACGTGACGGTAAATGGATACTGTGGCTCATACACATCTACATCTATCATCGATTAAGAATCAAAATAGAGACGCGTTGTCACCCCTGATAACTAAAGGCGCGTCTCCACAAAAAATGTTGACAACATTTATGTTTCCGACATGTTGACAAATCAACAAATGTTGACGACATTTGTTTCAAAATGTTGCAAGAAGCGTCTCCACCGAGGGAACAAATGTCGGCAACAAGCGTATCCCTTTGATTTGCAACATTTTGCAACAAATTTTGTTGATTTGTCAACATGTCGGAAACATAAATGTGGTCAACATTTTTTGTGAAGACGCGCCTGACAGAAACATTTGTCGGCAACACGTGTTGACAAATGTTGAAAACTTTGGTGGAGACGCGCCATAATATGGAATGTCTCGTTTCCAGTAAAAAAGTTGGATGTCAGTTTAACAAAACTAAAAAATGTTTATTATTAAATCGTTGCAAAGAACTCTCTACCAGTACAAATTTAAATTTTTGTTTTTTTGTTATAAGTCCCGTTTATACTTTCATATGCATTTGGTAAAAGCTATTATTTTGACATTACAAACAGACACTTCAATTTTATTTATTTGTATAGATTAAAGTTCATCTTTACATATATAGTTCTTCTAAACGTGTGTTTGTCACTGAACTCCTCCTAAGCGACTGGACCGATTTTGATGAAATTTTTGAGTGTTTGAGTGGGTGTCTGCATGGTTTAGATTCACAATTGGACCCGGTAGGTGACGCTGTTGTCGAGGTCCAGAAATTAGTTATGCGAAGCCGGTTCGGTTCGTTAGTTGTGTACAAAATATTATCGGTAAGGTTAGCGAGAAGAGTTTTATAGTAATTTCAGTAGTAAAATATACGTACGGACATTCATTAAGAGATAAACATGAAATGAGTAAAGTTTTAAGCTTTATAATATATCCCACTAGCGTGCCGTCCTAGCTTCGCTTAGATAAAATCTATGAATGTGGCATTATTAACCATATTATATTGACCATTTATCTGCCGACTTCCAGAAAAGGAGACGGCACTCAATTCGACTGTATGTTTTTTATGTGTTTTTGTTTTTGTTGTTTAACTTTTTACTGGGTGAACCGATTTCGATCATTCTTTTTTTGTTTGATAGCTGGTACTTTTCGTGTGGTCCCTTATAAATTTGATCAAGGTCAAACCAAAATTTTTTGCGTTAATCTTAATAACTTATATTGAAGTCGGCTGCACAAAATTTTTATTTTAAATTATGTTATCAATTATTCGTATATACAAAAAAAATCTTTAGAATACGGCCTAGTTCACTCCTGGCCTTGCTTTCTATCTGTTCGTGAACAAAACACTGCAGTATTATGCTATTTTTCACGCTGGTACTAATTTGCTCGCTGTTCGCAATTCATTGATTGAGCCAACCCCTTTGTGACGTAAATGTAATACGCTTCAGCATTGTTGTAAAATAAAATTTCAAATTAAATACCCACTCAGATTTCCGTATGTTTTTGAAATAAATAAAAATGCATGACAATATTAATTAATTATATACTCGTTTACTCATCAATAATGAATAAAACAAACAACAATAGATTTAGTGTGTTGGATAATGTGATAACATTCCCGTGAAAATAATATCGGATCCTATAATCATCATCATCATTACAGACTTTCATAAGTCCACTGCTGAACATAGGCCTCCCCCAAGGAATGCCACGGCCACATAGCACGGTCCTGAGCTACCTGCATCCATCGACTTCCTGCATGTCTTACCAGGGCGTAACTCCATCTCGTGGGGGGTCACCCTACGCTTCGCCTACCGGTAAGATGCTGCCACTCAAGAACCTTTCTTCTCCATCGGTTGTCGATTCTTCGAGCTATATGACCGGCCCACTGCCACTTCAGCTTACTAATCCGTTGGGCTATGTCGGTTACTCTGGTTCTACTGCGGATATACTCATTTCTAAGTTTATCACGCAGAGAAACCCCGAGCATAGCCCTCTCCATAGCTTGCTGAGCGAACTTGAGCTTCCTCATACGGCCAGCAGTGAAGGACCACGTACGGACCAAGGACCACGGATCCTATAATAGAATTTTAAAATTTGTCATCTGATAACGCTATAAAGCAACCGACAAACCGGGGAAGGACCACGCTCTCACAGAATACCAGCGTAAAACAGCAGCTTAATGCTGCTGTGTTTTGGTATGGTAGGTATAAAATACCGCACACCTTTTTTAAAATGATGCATTCCAGCTTAGTCGTCAGGTGCGACAAGGCATCTCCACTTTTGTTTTTGGTCGAGGAAGGATGTGAATGTCTATAGGCCACAGCATACGGTTACCGATGTGGACTATGTGCTCATTTGTCACCCTTATTCTTTATTAAAAAAAAAACATAATATAATATAACATACACTCGAAAAATAATTCTTAGTCAAACACTGGCTTATAATAGTAAAAAAACAACCCTTTTGGCGCGGTCATCTACAAATATTCTTTTTTCCATTATTTTCTTTGTCTTTTCTACAAATTAGTTTTGATTTATGACAATTAGCAAGTATAAGGTATCGGCATAAGTAGGCCGTATGCATTGCAATTTTCTTGTTACCTAAAAGCTTATGTGGTAGAGCCACGCTGCAGTTATATTACGGTGTTTTGTATGTTGAATAGAAAGAACCAGAAACCCTTTGGAAACGCGACTTTCCATCTTAATCCTTAGAGGTGACAACGCATCTGTATTTTGATTCTTATTCGAGGATAGATGAAGACGTCTATTGGCCACAGCATCCACTTAACATCAGTTGGACTGTGTGCTCATTTGCCACTCTTATTCTATAAAAAAAAGATGTGAAGTTAGGCGAAATAACGAAAGAATAATAGGTACTAAGCGGTAGCACTCCTTTTCTGCCCTGAAGACTGTCTGTGTAGATACCATCGTCCTACCTATTTCGGCCACAAAATCGCATTGCTGTGTTCCAGTTCGAAGGATATACAGAACTAGTATACTTACAGATCATAAGGCATTCGGTCTAATTCCTCGGTGACAACATATTTTTTTTATAGGATAAGGGTGACAAACGAGCACACAGTCCACCTGATGGTAAGTGGTTGCTGCGGCCCATAGACATCTACATCTATCCTCGTTTGCGAATCAAAATGCAGATGCGTTGTCACCCGTGAGGACTAAGATGGAATGTCTCATTTCCAGTAAAAAAGGCCTCCGGCCACCTGCACTCACCAAGCGAAACGCAGAGGTAAACCTCTACTTCACGCTAGTATTCTGTGAGGTCGTGGTACCACCCCGGTTTGAGCCGGCCCATCCGTGCGACAGCAAAAGCTGCCGCCTGGCTCTACCACTGTTAAATATTTATCACCTTTTTTATTTCCATCAAGTTGAATGTAAATACGGATGTCATTTCAATTTCATAAAAAAAAGATTATCGAATGATGCTAAAATTTAATAATTTTGGTGTATCGATTCAGTCGAATCGATGTGCAATATATGAACAAAAAACCGCCTTAGCGATTCAGCAGAAAATTGTAGTGTGGGTGTAACATTTTACATACATACATACATACGTAAAATACTTATGTATGTTTTACACACATACATTACTATATGTTTTTAAATAAGTAAATGAGCAATCTACATTTCTTGAAAAGTGGTAACGTATAGTATACTATATGATACGACATAAAGCGATACTTTGCTTTGAATTGAGTTTGTGTCGAATAGTAGTTGAGTGTGACAGCTATATAACACTGTCGGAGGTTGACTTAGCATAATTGCACTGTACGCAATACCTTCATTAGTTTAACAAACTATTTAATTAGACAAAGGTAGTGGAGGTTTGAAATTAGCATCGTGGTGAAAATATATTTTGGCTCTATTTGGCTTTTATTAAGATTTGTTACGGTTAAGGTACGTATTTGTAAGCTGAAGTTGAACTGAACACACAACCAATGGTGAAGAAAAGTGTAAGGCGGTCCCCCACTAGATGGATGGACGACCTGGTAAGACATGCAGGTAGTCGATGGATACAAGTAGAACTAGACCGTGCTTTTTGGCGTTTCTTGGGGGAGGCCTACGTTCAGCAGTGGATTTCTGAAGGGCTGAAATGATAATGATGTTGATGTATTGATATATGGTAACCCAGAAACGGGTTATAGTTAGAAGCATTTGAAAACGAACAAAATAACGTACGTAACCGAGAGATGCTGTACATATGTGAGATGCTTTTATAGAAGGGCGTACAAACAAGCACAGTTCCACCTAATGGTAAGTCAATGTTGTGGCTCATAGACTTACATCTATTCTTGAATAAGAATCGTTTCTCTACACTCCCATACGAAATACAGTAGCATTAAGCAGCTAGATATATTTGGATATCTCTAGTTGTACCTTTCATCATTTTTAAAAGAAATTTGCTTTGTTGCGTATTTTCTAAATAATATAACTTCATCGGTTAATCTAATTAAATAAAATTAAAATGGAAAAATATAGATCACGAGAAACCATTCCACGCTTAAGTTATCAATTAACAATTTACTGTAGCGTACTGTGGCAATTTTTTATATCTTGTCCCACCTCGAGACTAAAATTAAGAACGATTAATCAAAGGTTGTAATTTTTCCATTACAAAAACTTAAATAAATTCAAAGGTCTCTTTTGAATATTCGTCACCACTAACTTCATTAAAATTATAAAGCCGGAAAGAACTCTTCATTAACGGTATTTCGAATTAAAGCTATAAAATGTATAGAAAATGGTTGGCTTTTCTAAATAAGGTAATTAAAATATTTGCGTCGCATTTTAAGCAAGCCCTAGTACACACTTCATAAAATAACAGATACTTTTCTGTAGTTTAAGGAAGGTCGTAATTTAATTTGATTTATTTATTTGGTCAAACTATGTACTGACCTCTGTATATACAAGCAAAAAGCAATTCATAAAAAGTTTTGTCTTATAAAATATGGACACATTTTCGAATTTTTTTTAGTCCCATAAATACGCTAAGCTAAATATATATATAAATATATATAAACAGTATTTGTTCCTGGGTGTATTAAATACGTTTTAACTTATATAGCAGGCTACTTAAGTTTTAAAAAGTTGTTTCTATTTGAGTGTCAGCCATATTTTTTGACGTAGTCTTCAATATATATGACGGGACCAGCACCATTGCACGTGCGGCGCGGTAGCCGTCAGTGCAGTTAGACAGAATTCTTGTAAATAACACGTATTCCGCTCACCTGCACCATTTCACCTGCGGTGGCGCCCGTTTTGCTTGTATAAAACGGACCGCGCGGCCGCCGTTAAGACAGTCTTGGCTCTGACGTGGAACGGTGCGCTTGTCGTATTCCGTTACTAGTTTATCCTTGACTCGTTGGATAATTCATTCGTGTAAATGAATTAATTATTATTCCTAACTACAAAATTAGTCTATGTACTATACTCAATTATCACATTCCTACATCAGCAGTGGGATAAAGTCCCAAAGTGCCCACATATAATCTTTGAATAATATGAGGATTATTACTTTTGTCAAAGACTATAATGCATTCCGCATTGATGAATCTGTTTTTATGTTAAATACCGTTATGAAGTTTGCTGTCCTAATTACGATATTGTCGTATCATTAAAGTGTAGAGAAAAGATAAAATGAAATTATTTAAGCCAAAAGATAAATCCTTTTGTTCGATTTGTATTAAAAGTACCCACAAGTATTTTCATTATTTCTTGACGTACCTAAATATGTTAAGAAATGTCGGAAGCTTTCTAGACGAGTTATAGTTTGCATTCAATGAAAACTTAACTTGTTCAAGTTTTGTTGTAATTTGATAGTTCACGCGAAACATTATTATCATTTGCTATATTTTGAAGTTCAAAACGTTTAAGGGATGTACCAAAATGAGGATTAACTTTAACATGCTATGAATTAAAAATAATAAGTGACAATTTTGTTTTCCAATGTGTTGTTCAGTGTTGCAGTTTGCTCCGAATATTGTGTGGTCGACAAGATTGGGGTTTGATGTCGAGGGATTCGTAGAAGTCTCTACAACAATGATCAATGAGTAAGACGTTGTTGTACGGCCGAGCGCTGGTAATATTGAGCCTACACCGCTACAACCGGTGACTTATCGGCTGATCTTACGGCAAGGCAATTCAAGCGGCCGCCGAACAAATGGTGCTTTGGTGCTTTAAATGGACGTCTGAGGCTTGGTCGGCTTTCGTAGATTTTGCGCAGTTGCCTCCTTCCCTTTGAAATATGTTGTAGTATCTGTCTCTACACATAGTTTCCGTTTTTTGCAATGTTTTCAAATGTGATACAGTTGCCGTTTCATAAGAGAAAATGTGATGAATTTTGGAGGCTCGGAATTCCATGGTTTGTTCGCTAGCGCTAGTACGGCGCGACGGCTCACTGGCGCGAATGTGGCACGAACGCAGTAGAACGGAAAGCTGGAATGCGTTTGCATGGAGGTAGCCATACTGGCGCGTCCATGACTTAAATGAAGTCTGGGATGGTCGACCGTTGTAATATTTAACAAGAGTTAATATCTGTTAGCAGGTGGTGATAACTGATAGATCGTATGCTGTTCACTGTCAACCGCACGAGGACGTGCGACAGTCAAGTAGCCGTGTCTGTGCATCTAGAAAATACTAGAGACGTTGCAACACTCTAGCGAAGTAATTATTCTTGTGCAGGAAAGGAACATGGAGTTGCAGGGAGGCTGGTCTGTGCTGCACTGGGATGTGTCGTGTTGCTGTTGCTTTACATACTTAGGTGTTTTCATGTCACTACGTCCCTCACGATACACTTTTGTGTGATTGTGAAAGGGACATGTTTGCGGTATGATTAGTCTGTACCTGTTCTATACTGAATTAAAAAAAAGAGAGTAAGAAAAAAAAGTGGTTCTTACCATCATTGCAGGGCGTTTGCCAGTCCAATGATATAGCTACAGGGAATAGTGATTCCGGACTAGCAAATAGTACTTGAAAAAAAAAAGAGTAAGAAAAAAAATTGTTCTTACTATCATTGCAGGGCTTTGTGTCGGTCCAATGATATGGCTATAGGGAATAGTGATTCCGGACTAGCTAAAACAGTACTTGAAAAAAAAAGAGGAAATAGAAAAGCTACAGACTAATTATTCCGATCTCACATAAAATTTTGTAGGGCTTGCTGCCGGATCAAAACTGATTGTCACCCAAGTCTGAAGGGTCAATATAGACCGGACCAGACCCTGTTATTCAGGATAGTCGAACGATGTTTTTTTGTCTACAGACAATAAAATTGTGATGGAGCGCGTGCGAGGACGCACGCATGTCAGTATGGCCGTGACGGCACCAGCACCATTGTACGTGCGGCGCGGTAGCCGTCGGTGCAGTAAGACAGAATTCTTGTAAATAACACGTGTTCCGCACACCTGCACCATTTCACCTGCGGTGGCGCCCGTTTTGCTTGTATAAAACGGACCGCGCGGCCGCCGTTAAGACAGTCTTGGCTCTGACGTGAAACGGTGCGCTTGTCGTATTCCGTTACTAGTTTATCCTTGACTCGTTGGATAATTAATTCGTGTAAATGAATTAATTATTATTCCTAACTACAAAAATAGTCCAAACAGTATTTGTTCCTGTGTGTATTTAATACGTTTTAACTTATATAGCAGGCTACTTAAGTTTTAAAAAGTTGTTTTTATTTGAGTGTCAGCCATATTTTTTGACGTAGTCTTCAATATATATTTTTTCACCCCACCCTCTCAGTAATAACAGAAGGTCTATGCCCAGCATTGAAATCATCCACGATTCTTCCTTCACCACCACAAACCTGATAAATCATTAATTTTAATGCATAATCTTAAGGTGCTGTAAAAAAGTGGCTGTACGAGTCCACCATACTGATGGTAACTGGCAACCGCAGCACATGAACACCTTCCATCAACTTTAAACAAACAAGGCTACGGATGCGTTCTCTGACGACTAAGATGGAATACATCACAGACTGTAATTAACCATACATTGCAGCCTATAGGCTAAGACGATTTTGCCTTGCCTTGCCATGCTTGGCATGTGGGTTGGCTGCCCATCTCCTGGCTTGTTTCCCAATGTCGCCTCTTACAACACCCACGGGACGATATGGGGTAGTGGGTATTCTAACACCGCCACTACACGGTCAGTAATTTTATACTGGTTCTTTATATTCTTTGGAACGGAACACTGTTGTGTACGCACTGCTTTTTCATTTATAGAATTAGATTGTCAACCTGTGACCAAATAGAATATAAAAGCTTTAAAAAATTACTTCGCAAATATCCGCGTTATAAAATAAAATGATGTGTCTTACCTAGTATGAAGAGCACCTCCCGCCCTCCCTCAATTGCGTGCACTATCCCCGTCACCACTAATCCCAGCACTGCTACTCCCAACACCACTACACTAGGCAAGACACACCACTGACGACAATACGACACGTGTTTCGCCTCTACACGAGGCACCCTCAGGTGATATAGACTCTACGGTGGCTAACCGCTAAGTGAGCGGCAAGCCAAAACAACTGCTATTTATACAGACTAGTCTGTATAAATTTCCGCAAAGTAATGCCTGATTTATTATATTAAAATAGAATATATGAAAGCTCAACTCCACTCTTTCAGTAGATTAATTGAAATTAAAGTTCCAATTTGATACAAAAGAATCATTAATCACCGTGCAGAGGCGACGGAAGATATCCACTACTCATATCGTCCCTTGAAATGAAACCGGAGTCTAAATGAGGCATCAGCACCTTTTTGATGACAACTTAAAATAATATAAAACTATGGTTACCAACTTGATTACCAAGAAAGTGAACTGCGGCAAAAAATCTGTGAGGTAATCTGTGAGGTAGGCTTTTGTTCAGTAGAGGGCTTTTAATTGGCTCTAATGGTATTAAAGTAATGGAATCATTGAAGTTTGGTTGCACAATAATGACACCTACTAATTAGTGTTTTCAAAAATCTGTTTCCACTACAAACAGCGTTTTCTTTTTATTTATTTAAGAGGGGGCAAACGAGTTACCACGTACTCGTTTGTCGCCGCCCATGAACAACTTCAACTCTAGAGAAACTGCAGGTGCGTTGCCGGCTGTTTTAAAAGAGTAGCGTCTTTTCTTGGAAGTCCCTAATTCACATCGGTCCGGAAAAACCGCTGGTGCTTTTTGATTCCACAAGGAAATTATGCAAGAAATAAAACTTCTGGTATATTACACAGTGGTGGACCGCCAGTCATTGAAATTGAATGGATGGTAGTGTCAGTTTTGTGCAATGGCGAAATATATTGGCTAGAATTAGTCCGAACAATTCCTCTGAGCACTCTCCGTGGTAGACTATTACAGATATTCGTCTACGGTAATTCTCGAGGTTTGTTGTCGAGGATGAAATTTCTATAACAGGTGCGATAAAATAAAAAAAAATAATTATTAACAAAAATTACTATTAATAAAAGTAATTTTTTACCCTTTTAATAAAAATAAATAAGGGATGTCACAATGTCAACATTGTATAATAGTTAAATTATTTTCCACCTTTAGAGGTTGAATTCTTTACAAAATTATATAGCACCATCCCTGATGTAAGATGCATTCATAAATATAAAATATGTATTGACCTGTCTTTATGCATATCGTACATGGTCCGTACATGTCGTTGACATCTTACCGTCTCTATGGCATTGGTATCATGACAGATCTCTTATTGGAAAATAATACTACTTTTAATATTTTCATCTTATGCGGACATAACGATGTCAAAGAAAAATTGTGGCGGGAAAACAAATGAACAACTGATTATTATAAGACTATTGAACTTTTGCAAGGCATTAATTTGAATTTGGAATTTCAACGAAAGGCGACATACTTAGAGTACTTACATACATAGGTAACATATTATCAAACTTGAAACATGCCGTTAGTATAAAGCGTTATTTTCGTGAGTTTTAGGACGTATATGGAAGAGTACACAAAATACAATTGGACCTATAAAAATAATACTTCTTAAAAATAATACTCCTAAATCTTTATCTACCTCCCTCAAACAAAAACTCTCACACATTTAAAGAAATGCACGAAACGAAATTATGGAGGAGCTCTTATACCCCTTACCCCTAATAACACCACCTATACAATAATATTACGAAAACCTAAATTATTTCCATCTTCACATCTGGTACAGCCCCGTAACAAATATGCAGAATTTAGTTTTTCCGGACTATCTAATTCGTCGACAATTTTTTGTCTCTGGCCCGAATCCCTTCGCTCGGTTTAATTTACAAAGTAGGCTTATGTTTACTAATTAAAGTTGGCGTACGGCTACTTGAAAAATGAAGCCAGTTAAATAAAATAACTTTTACTCTTATAATTGCAACATTTTTTTGTAAAATTTATGTTTTTCAAAAGTTATTTTTAGCCGAAGAGCAATTAAAACATTTACTAACTTTTTTAATTTAGTCCAAATACATTAAAACAAAATATCTCCGAACATTTCTTCCAAGTTTGGCAAACTATTTAAATGATTAAGAAATGACTTTAAGTGTTTATTGATACCATATATTAAAAATATGAAAATTTATGAATCAAGTCTTTACCTATGAAATTGTCCTCTTGTATAAGAAAATCTAATTTAACAATTTTGTTTGCCTGAGGAATACCCACTACCCCATATCATCCCGTAGGTGTAGTAAGAGGCGAAAAAGGGAAACAAATCACGAGTTAGACAACAAAGTATTCCTAATAAAGATTAAAATAAAAAAAACTGACAGTTGCCAACCTACTTTTTAACAGTGGTAGAGCCACGCGGCAGCTTTTGCTGCCGCACGGATGGGCCGGCTCGAACCGGGGTGGTACCACGACCTCACAGAATACCAGCGTGAAGTAGAGGTTTACTTCTGCATTTCGCTTGGTGAGTGCAGGTGGCTGGAGGCCCTTTTTACTGGAAATTAGGCATTCCATCTTAGTCCTCACGGGTGACAACGCATCTGCATTTTGATTCGCAAACGAGGATAGATGTAGATGTCTATGGGCCGCAGCAACCACTTACCATCAGGTAGACTGTGTGCTCGTTTGTCACCCTTATCCTATAAAAAAACTTACCAAGTGTGGCAACTATGGTGAATGTCCATATGCCAAATAAATGGGAGACATTTGCCCCCCGCCCCCCTCCATATATGGGGGAGGCATATGTTCAGCATTGTACTTTAATAGGCTGTAAAACGGTAACGGTATTTCGACTCATAATTCCCTTATATATATATATATATATATATATATATATATATATATATATATATATATATATATATATATATATATATATATTATATATATATATATATATAGAATAACATGCCTTAATTATAAATTAAATTGAATATAAAAGTTTCAAGTCATACCATATCTATTACAGAAACGTAATTTTTCACGTAATATTAAGACGACGAGCATTCTTTATACAATAATACAATGTCTTACGGTTACGAGCAAATTGTGAAGCATAAATGTATCGTAATCTTCCGAAGATTGCTCAGTCGAGTTGAATCCTTGACTAAATAATTGACTATTTGGTCGCAGTTTGACTCGCCTACTCGGACAATAATATGTAAATATATTCGTCAACAACATCGTACAACATCATAATGTTCCGAACGGCTACCTGTATAGTTGTGACATGAGCGTTACCCATAATCTCTGTCTTGTACATGTTCATCCTAAGATCTATCCCCTGTATAACACTATTGTGGTTATTGCGCTTAGCACTAAGATCCTCAAGCGACTCTGCAAGCTGCCATAATTTAATAATGTAAATCGTTCGCATACCGGGTGATGATACCATATCCTTTTTAGCTAGTAACTTTAAAAACGTCATCCAATACAGCGGTAAAAGATTTTAGGGATATAAGGTCACCCTGTCTTATAGCATTAAGAGAAATTCAATCACAGACCTACATAAAAATAGACCTGCGGTGAATTTTACATATGCCTATACAGGCTGGAAAAAACGAACGGGATATGGAGATAAAGTACATTATATATATTGAAGATATTAAATTTCAATAAAAGAAACATTCCTTTGTTTTTTAAAATGAGAATAATTAATTTCTATAGTTTTTATAAAAAGCGTACCCGAACCGTGAATCGAACAAACTTAAAATGCATAAGAAATAAATTCACTATTTATTGAATCAATCGATAAGAACTGTGATATGCATAAATTACCTCGAATAAACGTAGTAGCCTGCAATTAAAGAATTCCATGAAATCTAACAATTCGTAAATGTCAACTCGAACTAACATCCTAACCAAGACCAAGTTCATTTTTTAAAAGCCAAAAAGCTTTTATCATTTTCTATTTGGATCTGGAGAACTTTGAAGCCATTTAATTGTCTTTTCTGTGGCTGTCCAAATGTTGAAATTGTTATTGAGATAATTTGCATATTCCCCTAGTATATTATTGCTAAAATTTGAGTCGTCAGACCACACAATGTAATGAAATTAAATGAAATGAAATGAATAAAACGTCAGACCACACAATGTAGTCTAAGAAGTTTGGATTACGGGCTGTTGAATACTGTTTGAATATTCTGATAAAATTCCAATCTTCTCTTACGGTTTTCAGAATGTAGTTTCTAATCCATGGTGATAACATTAACTTGTTTAACTTTTCAGCACACTTCAGCAGCTTCCCTACTTGAAGCTTTTGGATACCACTCATCATCATCATAATCATTACAGCCTTTCACAAGTCCACTGCTGAATATAGGCCTCCCCCAAGGAATGCCACAAAGCACGGTCTTAAGTCACCTGCACCCATCGACCTCCTGCATGTCTTACCAGGTCGTCACTCCATCTAGTGGGGGGGTCGCCATACACTTCGCCTACCGGTTCGAGGCTGCCACTCGAGAACCTTTCTTCCTCATTGGTTGTCGGTCTTCGAGCTACATGGGCCGGCCATTGCCACTTTAGCTTACTAATCCGTTGGGCTATATCGGTCACTCTGATTTTACTCGTGTATTTCATAATTCAGAATACGGATAAAATATAGCCTAGATTACTCCTGGCATTGCTTTCTATCTACTCAATTTCTTTTAATTTTATTTGTCAAGTTTCGTTACAATCGGTTCAGGCATTCTTAACATTAAACCGGACAGACAGACAAAAACAATAGAACCAATTTTTGTGATAACAGTATTCGATATTAAAGACAGACATTTCAATTTTATATATTATTTATATACTAGCTTTTTACCCGCGGCTTCGCTCGCGTTGGCTTCATTTAGAAATATCATTAATACCACTTCAATTTAAGTTAAAATTTCATAAATGCAGTCCTATTCACGATGAACGTGTGAGAGGAACTATATTCATGAACAGAAGTAGAAATATAGAGAAGATGGGCAGCAGCGTCTTTCTAAATACAGCTCAAAATAATAAAAAAGTGCAGTTGGCAACCCGCCTACCAAGCGTGGCAACAACGGCTAATATCTATCTTATTTCGTAATCGATGGCGGAAATCGATATGATGAACGGGAGTAGAAATATATTAGCAATGTAGAGGCGGCAAAATAAAAACCAAAACCCCATTTCGTCTCGTGGGTGTCGAAGAGGCGACAGAAGGGAAACTGAAACAGGAGATGGGTGGCAGCATCTTCCTGATAACAGTGCAGAGTAATAAGAAGCTGCGGCTGCCAACCCACTTGCTAAGCGTGGATACTACTGCAAATATCCTGCCTATTTGACAAACAATGAGGGAACCCTTTCTTTTTATCGTGGGGAAATCCTCATGGATACCTTCTGTTGCGAGGGCAACGGAAAGGTTATGCCGGACTCCTACCGGCCAAAACCCTACGGTGGTCTTCATCAGCGTATATGAGGGGTCCCGGGATCTCCGTTCGGAACGCAACCGGGGCCCCTCTGACGCTTTGCTCTATTAAAGGACGTCCCGGGGGCAGTCCTTACTACCCCCAGCACCCTCGCAATGCTATCACGGTGCTCGAGACCACTTTCGAGTCACCGTCCTCCTCAGGTGTTACATCACTAGACCCCCGAGGCCCCGTTTCTGGTAGGGAACACCATCATCAAGGGGAGGGCCCTGACGAACGCCTTGGCGGCGTCATCTTCGAGCGGGATCTGTCCTCTCCCGACACTGCTCAGCAGCCTCCTTCTGGATCATAACGGATTCACAGAAGGTGGCTACGGCCCTCCACGCAGAGTCCCTGCTCAGCATCGCTGACACGACCGCCGGCAGGGAGAGGTTCTGACCGATCCGGCTTACCAGGACCGTCCGCTCTCGTTCCCACGCTGGGCATGTTGCCAACGTATGGGATGCGGAGTCCTGTTCCTGCCCACCGCAGTGGAAACAGTTCGCCGTCGCTTCCCGTCCAATCTTACACAGATAATCACCGAAGCACCCGTGCCCGGTCGTTATCTGTGTGAGTCTGTAGGTGAGTCGTCCTGTTCTTCGATGCATCCAGGCTTCAAAGTGCGGCAGGATTGCTCCAACAACGCGTTTGCACGCATACTGGGTAGGGCGCAGCGAGTTTTAGGACAAAAAAGAGTAAATGGCTCCAACGCCCGTTGACCGACTTCACATAAGTAGGTATACCTAAAATTGATTTACGAAATATTTTTTAATTTCTCAAATATGCAGTTTTTCTCTCACTTTTTTCCTTCACCACCGAGAACGTTGTAAATCAAAACTAAATTGTAATTAAAATATGAGTGGTGTCGGTGCGGATTGCGAATTTGGGTTGCTTTTTATTATAGGATAAGGGTGACAAACGAGCACACAGTCCACCTGATGGTAAGTGGTTCCTGTGGCCCATAGACATCTATATTTATCCTTGATTACGAATCAAAATGCACATGCATTTTCACCTGTGAGGACTAAGATGGAATGCCTCGTTTCCAGTAAAAAAGGGTCTCAGGTTCTCTACACTCACCATACGAAACACAGCAGCATTAGGCTGCTATTTTACGCTGGTATTCTGTGAGAGCGTGGTCCTTCCCCGGTCGAGCCGACCCATTTGTGTTACAACTATACCAGAAATATAGCTGTAGCATGGCTCTACCACATTAAGACTTACGTTTAAGGCCTACGTACTATGAAATTAACGTTTGGATCGGCTCGATTACTTTCAAGATTCTATCAATGCAACTCACAGTTAAATTAAAAATAAACATGCGTTAAAAGGAGTCAATCGTTTTTGGGCCACTAGAAATTTTCGCGACCCTCAATGATATTATATACAAAAAAATATATCAATTTATTTTGGTAAATAGCATAAAATTTTTGGAAAATTTATACGGAATCAAGAAATCTGAAAAAAAAAATAGTTGTTTTGATATTTGTGCTCATGTCTTTGGTTCAGATAATGTAATATTAATAAAAGTTTTAGTAGAGATATGCCAACTCGGAAGAAACTCGACTTAACTTGATTTGAAATTCACGTAGCTCGAATAGTACTCGAGTTACGCAACCCTAATTAGCGGAACGCAGCTGTGTCAGTTTTTTACAAATTATTTTTATATTTGTTCTTCCATCCAAGATAAATATTATTATTACTTAACCTAATAGGTAGTTACATATTATTGGTTTGCGTTTAGACAATCTTTATAAAATTACATCACTAACTTTATGACGTAGCGTAAAGTTAATTTTATTAAAAATTTAACTATCACGAATTAATCTTAATCAGCTTATTGACATTACAAAATATATCAACAAATTGCTCGAATTATTAAGTCGAGTTCATCACTAAGTTGTAGACAGACACTGCATTGACCGTAAGATAAAGATGCGACTTGCGTAGAATTTTGTGATTTCATTTTTTTTTTGATTTGATTTTCATTCGGGTTTTATCATGTCACTTTAGTTGTACTCGAGTTTTTGAGTTATTTTCAGTTACTCAAATTCACTCTATTGAATCGAGTGAAAACAGAGTTCGAGTTGCATCACTACTGTAAGAATAAAGTATGTGGTTAATGGTTATATATTTTAAAATATTTTTGGTAGCAAAATTATTTAATTGCAAAAATGTTTATACGAGTACTTGTATGTTTACAAGACAATAAAATAAATATCGTCTCATCAATGAACAAGTGTTTAACATAATATGAATAATATCATGCAGGTTAGCGAAATATTAATATTCCACATTTATCAATTATCAATGACATTCGAGATTGGAAAATGAAAATTGATGAGCTTAGTTAATTAATATAAGAGTATGTATGTAATACAAGAGTTTAATTTTACACCTAGAAATTTAGAAAATCTATAAGATATATACGTAATTTATAATGAATCACCTAAAACACAGGTCTTAGAACCGTATTAGTGTGTTAAAAGTGACAAGGTATTAAAGTTTTAGGATATTAATTAAATCTAAATTAAATAACAGATACAATAAATACACAATACGTGGTAGACCAATGCTGCAGCTATATTAGTAGTAAAGTTGTAGCACGAATGTGTCGGCTCCACCGTAAAAGGACCACGCTCTCACAGAATACCAGCGTAAAATGGCAGCTTAACACTGATGTATTTCGTATGGTGAGGGTAGAGATCCGGAGACCCTTTTTGCTGGAAAAGAGACATTCCATCTTAGTACTGACGGCTGACAACGCATCTGCATTTTAATTCGCAAACGAAGATAGATGTAGATGTCTATGTGCCACCACTTACCATCAGGTGAACTGTGTGCTCGTTTGTCCACCCTATCCTATAAAAAAAACAAAAGAAGTTTTTGTGTATGTTAAAAGAAAATTAGCATCAATGGCTCGAGGGATTTAAGGAAGCTTCCCTATTTGATGTAGCTTCATCGGCTTTAAAGAGCGATTCATTTAATTACATTTAGGTATAAATACCTTATGTATTCAGCAAGTTGCTCAATAAACTTGACAATACCAAATGGCATCAAACATGGATCCTGAATTTATGCCAGTCACAGTAGATAGACAGTATAGATACTACATATATTTATGTGTAAATAAGTAGTAATTACTTATACTAGGAGCAAATATACAGTTTGCATAAATGTTGTAACTTATTTAAGCCATTTTAACTCGTGTAATGGTTATATCCTGGTTAATGAGATGCTTCTTTTATGATTAGACTGCTGTGTTGTTAACTCTGTAGAAAGGAATAATATTTTGTCATTTACTATCAGATAACTAATATAAAAATTATATTTTTTCCCCCTACATGAAACAAGTGAAAATATAAAAATCAGACATCTTTTATATAGTCAAATATTGTTGATGTAAATCCATAATTACTACTTTAGTATTTGATCATCTGGAGCTGATTAATGGTGTATATTTATAATAATTTCTTGATTATTTAACATGCACAGGCAAAGGCAATAAAATACTGACAGCAATATGGAAATATAGTTTCTTGACATTAAAGTATAGTATCGTCTTATATCTATTATTATTGAAAATGTCCTTCTGATTTCTAAAAATATCATATTATGTGGATCTGTTTTTTGATTTTATAGTGTTTGAAATGAATATCAACATAAACATAGACTTCACATACTATTTAGATTGCAATAAATATAAAAAAATAATATATTGATAAGAATTATTATTTAGTATGGTACACTCTTTACAATATTCATTAACTTTTATCAAGTGGATTGCTTAGAATAAATGTGTATGTCTTGTAGGCTGCAATCTTGCAGAGCTGCTCGTAAGTAGAGACAAAAAAGTATTGAAGACAATATTCTTATATCACATAAAATATCCTTCTGAATCCTAACAATATCATAAATGGCCATGTTTTATCAAGTTATCTTGAAAAAATCTATCTATAAAAACCTGTTTTTGTTATCCTTACACAACCAGTTCAAAACATCTTACTTCATATTGATCAGTGGTGTATGATAACTAATCAGTTAATACATTTTAAAACAAAGTTTACACACTAAGTACACCTTTACTAATCAACCAAAACATATTATGATAATAATGTCCTCCAGACCGAATTTCGGCCATGGCGGCCATTCTCAACGGAGACTAGCCATCGGCGGAGGACAGGATTATATTGCCCAAATGTATGCGCAAGCACAGGTGCACTCTCTATTCCCTCACTCTGATAGCCCGATGGGATGGTAAACCGACACGACCGGAGAGAGATCAGGCGCAGGACCAACGGCTTTACGTGCTTTCCGAGGCACGGGGGTGACACACCGCCAACTTCCTGACTCCGGGCAGCTACTGAGAATTTCTTGACGGAAAAACTCAATAACTGATTTTTTGGCCCGACTCGGGATTCAAACCCGGGACCTCGTGATCAGCAGTCGCACTACTACAACCACTAGAGCAACGAGGCAGTCAAAACACATATTATAACAAAGTCTTGTCATCGCGCTTGTCTGTCTGTCTGTTCCACTGTAATAACTGCAGTTATTTTACTTTGTGTTTTTATCCTTATACAATCAGTTTAAAACATATTTCTTACTATATAGCATGTAAAGGTAATATTATATGAATAACGGATAATGGACATATTATCCGTTATTCATTTTAGCTTTAATCATATTTTTTAATTACTGTAATGGTGTTTGTAATAATATATATTCACTAATCAATCATACACGTAAAAAATAGCCACACCACGTTTGTTTGTCGGTGCACTATTTTTTGCCGGAACTACTAAAATAATTTTCCATCAGTCTAAAAGTACCTATAAATGCTGAGTGTACCTTCAACTTTGTTTTATACTATTATTTATATAGCTATTCTATTCTATATACACTATTCTAACTCATACTAATACTAGAAAATCGCTTTCATTTTGTTTTAAAATTATTGTCATATTCATATATTAATGTTTAATTTCTCAGAATTCTCGTTAGATGGGATAAAGCTAATATTAACTTTGTCATCTATAGATTAAAAGGAATATATCGACATACATTTCAATAAGTTTCCCTAAAAATTCGTTGTTTTGAAATTGTCTCCTTTGCTGTCTTTTATATTTATAGTACTTTTTTGCAAGAATATGTACAATGTCAGCTGTGAAACCGGGACTATCACAAAAATCTCAATAGGTAGATGTCTGAACATATAAAAGCTATCTTAATATATTATGACAAACTGTTTTATAAGCCTCATTAAAAGTAAAAAAAGTAAAAAAGCAGCTTACAAACGTCTTCCAACTAAGCACAGGACTGCTAATTACCCATGTGCAAAATAGTGGTTTCACATGTCCACGATTTTTTTTATAACATCAAGGTTTCGCCGCCAAGTTATTCTGTACCACTTCACTGAGCACGTGGAAAATAAGCAAATAAAATTTCCTTACTAGTATACTGTACAGTGAGATTATATGTATAGTGAGAGTTTTGCAATAATTACAGTTTTTATCAGTTTATTTATAGATAAACAAAACTTTTTATAGAAACTAAACTTAGAAACATCTCACATTTTATGATTTTCGTTATATGTCACTATTATCTACTATTTAAGTATTAATTAGTTACTACAAACTTTATTAATTCCTACTAAAATGAAATAACGAAAGAACTGAAAAATAAACGTTATAATTTTCAAATAATCATGAATTAAATTATTTAAAGATATAAATGTAAGTTATTTATATTTATTTTATATATTAGTAACTGGAAGTAAAATGTTACTACTTTTGAAATTTCACGTTAAATGGCCACTATTTTGATAAAGTGAAACGTAGATTGGTCGGCGTAGTTTAAATTATTACGCAACAGGTAAAACTAATTTTAGGCTCTTTTTATAAATATGTTATTATATAAAATAGAAAGTAACATCTTGAGGTAGAAAAATAATTAACCCTTCTCCTTTTGAAGTTTCGCAATCGCATAGAATGGGCCTTTAAACTTAAAGTAGGCAGTCGCCCTGGGTCCCTGACAACCTACACACAGAATTTAATGGAAATTTGACAAGTAATTTTTGCGTGAATCGGAATTGCACAGACAGACAGACAAAAATTCTTAAAACGACTAATTTGCCTTCAGTGCCCTTTATTTAATCCCCTGGAAACGTTTTTTCCAGAAAATATTAGAATTACAGACAAGACGTTTCTACGGATTTATTATATGTACAGATATAGATTATATAATACGAGCGTATTTGAAACAATTTAACAAGGTTTATAAAGAACATAATTAAGTAATAATATATATTACGATACGAGTATATTACGTAAGCTGAATGCGGAAAAAGTTATTTGTTTTATACCAGAAATATCCTTTACTGGAAACATTCTTTCAGTTGTTTATAAGCTTCGTAAGTATCGAAGCTTTCTCAAAAATTTAATACTGATTTGCGATAACTCCTCCACAAAACTTGGTAAAGTGCCAACCATCCGCTACAGTATTATGCAAATAGATTTTTTTCACGATGAATCATTCCGATCCGCGTTTCTGTATACATTCATTATTCGTTAAATCCCATCAAATATCCAGTGCTGAACATAGGCGTCCCCTTTGAATGCTTTATAAGGGTGGGTGATATTTGCCCTAGTTGCCATGCTTAGCAGGCGGGTAAGCAAACGCAATTTTTTAACTATTTCAAATTGTTATCAGGAAAATATTGCCTACTTCTTCCTCTTTCATTTCCATCTATCTTTTTTTAATAGGATAGGGTGACAAACCAGCACACAGTCCACCTGATGGTAAGTGGTTGCTGCGGCCCATAGACACCTACATTTATCCTCAAAAAAGGATCAAAATGCAGATGCGTCGTTACCTGTGAGGACTAAGATAGAATGCCTCTTTTCCATTAAAATTAGTCTCCGGTTCTCTACACTCACCATACGAAACACAGCAGTGTCAAGCTGCTATTTTACGCTGGTATTCTGTGAGAGCGTGGTCCCTTCCCCGGTCGAGCCGACCCATTCGTGCTACAACTATACTACTAATATTGCTGCAGCATGGCTCTACCACGTAAATCTCTTTTTACGTGGTAGAGCCAACAACCCTTGGGATGTTTTATTGAGTAGTGACGAGATAGGGTATTAATTCGTAAACGAATTAATACCCTACTCGTCCCGTGTGTGTCGTAAGAGCGACTTTAGAAATCGTGTAGAAAATATTATGGATTCCGATAGATGGCGCTAATGGTCATTACGTTTACACCAGACGTAAATTAACCAGACTGGCGAAGGACAGCATCATCAAATGAACACGACGTCTGGCAGTATGATCGTCAATACGCCTGCCAAACGTGACGATTAATCCAAAACTTCTCTATGTCAAGAGAGAACTCTATCCAGTCCAGCATTGGACATTAACGGTCTGATGAATATGAATGAATGATATATATAATATGAAGAAATGAACCTTCAAAGTCCAATAACAAACATGTTGTTTATAACCGCGTGGTTTAGAAGTTTATGTCCAACATGGTTTTTTTTTTTTGCGCCCGAAGCAATTGAAATGGGCTACCCAGAGGGAGGCAGAAAATGCATTACGCATGCCACTATAGTTCCGGTCTATAGTGGTTATGGGGGACTCACAACCTACAAGGGGAACCTAAGTGATACCCCCTAAAAACTGCCTTTGGGGACTGGCAACTAGCTGTCGAAAGCTTCATATACCGTATCATAAAGCGACCCTCTTTTGGGGAAAAAGAGGGCGCAGACGGCTAAGTGCCGTTTAGGGACTGCCTACGAAGGCATATTGATTTTAAATAATTTTTAATTTAATAGAATTGGCCTGAGCCGCCAGTAGGCAGTTCAGGTCGTTTGAAAGTTTATTTGGCTGGTCCGAGAGAGTGTTTCTCGGCCTGCGGACGATATGAGGGGAGGGGGTGGGGCGGTATAAGTTACTGCCTCACTAATTAGTTTGTTATTGTGCGATTCTGAAACTTTAAAAAAGTTTTCAGAGAGAGTTTTAGTATATTGCTGAATTGTTGGGATTTCTAAATCCCGGTGAAGGTCGGCGTTTCGAACGTACCAAGGTGCGTTCGTAGCTCGACGACAAATAAGTTTTGAACTTTTTGCATTTCGTTAATTATATTAGAGTTAGCGTGCGCGAATAATGGGGCCGCGTAAGTCATTACCGGTCGTATACAAACCTTATAAGGGTTCGCTTATTTCTTAGGGACATTTTACTATGACGGCCTACATACTGTTAAGCCTACCTAGATAAAATCGAGCTAGACGTGTCACTCTTTTGACATGAGGCCCGAAAGTGAGCTCTTCGTCAAGGGTGACACCTAAATATTTGGCTGACGTATGCCAAGGGACAGGAGTCCTTAACATACGTATTGGTGGGATATTTTTATGGTTTTTACGACGGCGTCGTTTCCAATCGAATTGAACTGCGGAGCTCTTCTCCGGGTTCACATCGATTCGCCATTTTTGGGACCAATCTCCTAGGTCATCGACTGACTTTTGGAGCTCGTTCCTAGCGTAAGATAAAATATGACTTTTATAATAAAGAGCAGTGTCATCTGCGAAGAGTGATAGTTGTACACCATTCGATGGGATAGGGATATCGTCGGTGTACAAGATGTACAGGAGGGGAGCTAGTACCGATCCCTGAGGAACACCAGCTTTAATGGGGCGCTGAGGGGATAACGTGCCTTCGTATCTAAAACGAAAGGTACGATGTTGTAAATAAGAGGCCACGAGACGTACTAGACGATCGGAGAGTCCTATTTTATATAATTTAAATATGAGGCCTTCGTGCCAGACTCGGTCGAAGGCTTTGGCAATGTCGAAAAAGACCGCGATTGTGTTTTGTCGACGTGGATAATAACCGCTGAGGATGTATTCCACAATGCGGTGTACTTGTTGGGGACATGAATGTTTCTCACGGAAACCAAATTGGTGTGGGATGATAAGAGGGTCACCGTCTGTGGGAAACAGATGGCGCCTCATTCTATTTTGAATTACTCTTTCAAAGAGTTTGCCCATGGCCTTTAGGAGGCTAATGGGACGATGGCTGGAGGGGAGGTTAAGAAGCTTGCCTGGCTTGGGAATACCAATGACAATGGCCTCTTTCCAAGTGGTGGGAAAATAGCTAAGATTAAAGCAGGCGTTAAAGATAAGAGGGTTAACACCTGCTCTGGAAAGTGCTTAAGGGCTTGGTTGGATATACCATCCGCGCCCGGAGCCTTTCTGTTCTTAAGTCCTTTGATGAGGGACGAGATCTCATCATTGGACACAGTGATAGGATCAGAGGTTGTGGGGGGTGAGTTCCGGCGTCGGACCTCATCCTCCACTTCCTATATATGTAAGGGGTCGACAGGTTGAGAGCTAGGAGAGCATTGTTCGGCAATGCTATCTGCAAAACACTCAGCCTTTTCGTCGTCCTCGAAGGCAACCGTTCCGTCGGGGCGGGAGAGAGGGGGAATGTGCGTTATAGCGTCTATACGGAGGGCTCTAGCCATCCGATAATACGCTGTGTGGGAGGGAGATATATTCTCCATGAGTTCACTCCTTTGGAGGTCTCGAAATTTGGCAATGCATAAACGGAGTTTTCGTTGAAGACGATTAGCCGTATGCCTATATTCGGGGGTGGGATACTTAGCTGCTCTACGAAAAGCAGCTTTTTTAGCTTTTAATATGTTGCTAATATGTAGGGGAAGCCCACTATTATTAGCAACCGGGATGACCCTTTCATTCTCCTTAAGGGAGTATTTAATAAGGGTAGAAAGTGAATCGACCGCGGTGTCGATTTTTTCAGGACTATATAAGGTCATCATAAGGTCCGACGGAAGGTAATTTGGGGAGTCCCGCGAGTCCATAGCTTTGGCTAGGGAGTCCTTGAAACCTTTCCAGTTGGTAAAGGTTTTCGTAGTTATAGTTGGGGGTGGCTGATGGCCAAGAATAAGGGAGACCGGTCGGTGATCGGATCCTATATCGTCTAGTGTCTCAATAGACCTGAGGTTGAGTGAAACTCCATTGAGTAACGCAAAAGCTAGTACATCTGGGTTATGATCGGTAGCATACGGATAGTGTGTTGCACCGAGAGGACTGTGGACTGTAAGGTCAAGAGACTGCGTGATATCAAGCATTGTCCTGCCATTAGTGTTGATATTACGGCATGTCCATTCAGTATGCTTAGAGTTGAAATCTCCAAACATAATGACTGAATTGCCTAAAGATAAGATGGCCTCAAAATCATCTTTGAGGGGGAGGTTATTAGGTGGAATGTAACAGGAGGCTATGACTAAAGACTGATGTCCCGTCATAGCTATCCTGCATATCGTTGCTTCCATATTGGTAAGCTGTGGCGTATCGATATGAGAGCAATGTAGTGACTTCTTGTAATAAATAGCCGTACCGCCGCCTCGGCGATCGGGCCTGTCACTACGAAGTAGAGAATAATTATTAATTGAGAGACCTATAGTGTCCCTAGATTTTAATAATGTTTCCTGTAAGAGGAGTATATCGACTTCGCGATCTCTAATAAAGAGCCTAAGCTCTGGGAGGTTATTTCGCAAACTGCGAATGTTACATGAAATAAGCGATAGCCCTTTAGGCTTGATACGACCGTGTTGTATAGGCAGAGCAGAAGGCTCTGTCATTGTAAGTTAAGCTAATTAAGTTAACTTAACTTACAACGAACGCAATAGATTATTGTGCTCTACTAGAGCCAAAAGACGGTCCTGTGGGGACCTAGCCGCACGCAGTTTGCTAGCTAAAATGGTAATCTCATTTATGTCGACGTTCTTTAACACGGCGTAAACCGTGTTTAAGTCGTCGGCAATTGAAGGCTGTTTCTGCTGAGGAGCAGAGGCAGCTTGTTGTGGAGCAGCCTTTTTGGGGCCCCAGGGGAAAACTGGAGCCTGCATAGGCTTTGTGAAGCCGGGTGGCGGCCTAATCGGCGCCTGTGGAGGTCTCGGGGGACCCTGAGGGGGTCGTGCAACGCCCTGAGACGCTACGCCCTGACGGGGCTTTCTAGTGTATAGTGCCGGAAATGAACGGTCATTTACCGGCGGAGGAGGGGCCTGTCTATAGACGGGAATACGTGGGCAAGGAGCGCACGGGCATCCTCTATAACTCGCCGGGTATCCTGTCTGCTGGCACAGGACACACGCGGGCGGGGATACGGCATCTTTAGGCCGGGGACACTCCTTTGTGTAATGTGGATCCAGGCACTTGACGCACCTGGGAGGGGCTGAGCAGTTGGCCGCCGCGTGTCCGTACAACTGACAGCGGTGGCACTGCGCCGGGAAACCGCGCCTATGCGGTGGCTCGGCCCTAACTCCAGACAAGCCGCACACAGTGCGTACTTGCCGGAAGATGTTACGAGCCTCCGGTACGTTTGAAAGAATTACAAGTACTAAAGAGTACCTAAGACCTGTCCTACTGTGCATTTTGTGCACAGCCTCCACGGGAAATCCTTGAGCCTTCAGGTCTGCAAGAATCTCCTCGTTGGAGAGTTCATATGGGACGCCTCGGATGACGGCCCTGACTTTGCGCTCTTCCGGAAGAGCATATGTGTGATACGACACACCTTCGCTAGAAAATAATTTAGTTAAACGCCGAAAATCGTCTAACGTATTGGGTAAGATTTTAATAGCTACGCCGACGTTCGTAGCTAGGTCGTACTTAATTTTCGCGTCGTAGCATATCTTGCTAAGACGCGTAAATTGTGCCTTATCTCTAAGGAATACTGGCGGTGGGACTTGCTTTTTAGCAAGCTTAGGCGCGCAACGCGAGGCCGGTTTGTTTTTCGCTGTTACGTCTAACGGCGACAGAGGGGTGGGGGCAGCGGCGGGGGCTGCGGAGGTAGACGCGGCAGCGACGGGGGCTGTGGGGCTAGGGGGGGCGGCACGGGCCGCTACGGAAACGGGTGAACGGTTTTTCGCTGCACGCTTTGACGCGCGCCTCGACGAAACCGTTTTGTAGGACTCGTCCGAATCGGCACTGGTGTCCTCAGAGTCCGACGTCTCTGAAGTCCTGGTGCTGGATGAGGATTTAGTCGCGGGCCTCTTCCGGGAGGCAGACACTGATGAAGTTGTCGACGCTGAGTCGGAGTGAGAGCACTCCATCTCAGCATCGAGTAGCGCGAACGAGTTCTGAGACTCGAGGTATGCCGCTAACACGGGCGGCGGGACGATTGCCTGAGGGGCAGGGGAGGCCAGACAGGCCAGGGCGGCAGCTAGCGACTGCGGGTCATCCATCCTATTGATGGCATCAATTAACGACGATTTAAGGTCCTGCGTGGACATGTTTTTTGATTAAAATAAAGACTATGACTATAACTAAACGTAAGGGGAGGAGGGGGGGGTCACCGTTCTCAAAAGTGCGGGACGTTCTAAGTACTCTGAAACGGTCCCCTTATCCTCAAAAGGACAAGGGCTTGCTCGGAAGAGCAAGAGACGTATTCTAAGAAACACTATTATATGCACGATAATAATACACAAATAATTATAATATACTAATAAACTTATAAAGAACTAGTATTCTACAATAAGAGAAAGCTTACAGTCAGACCTCCCCGACTGTACGGCGGGGGGGGTAAGAGCTGTGAGTTAGCGGTAAGACACTTACCGAACTTCAGCGCTAGGCGCTCACTACCTGAAAAGCGCGAGGCGCGGAACGGGAGGCACTAGCGTAGGGACGCTAGGCACGCGAACAACCTGTACACGACCGCTCGGGGGCGATGGCACAGGCAAGATGACGACGTCCAACATGGCCATAGATTCAATGTTTGACGGCTCCGTGGCGCACTGATTTAGCGATGAGTGACAGCGCTGAGTTTAAATCCCGCACGGAACAGGAATTTGTATGGCCTACAAGTAATTGTTCCAGGTCTAGATGCTTTTCCTTGTGCAATTCATGTATGTGGACTTAACGGCCTACCTAACCTCTTCAAACCTTTCCATGTTAGTGTTACGTTAGGCTGCATAATATATCCCTCGCAATTGATATTTACTGACATACGTATTTAAATAAAACTAGTTTTACGGTTTTATCGCGTATATTAACTTATTTTATATTCCCGACGTTTCGAGCACTTTACAGAACCCATGGTTACGGGGAGGAATGAGGTGTTTTACGTCCTAATATCGTAGTAACTAAATTTAATATACCACATTTTTTGATATTCCTACATTTTGATCCCATTCTGGGCTATGTTCAAAATTTTTTAACCTCTTGCTCATTTATGTATCATCAGAAATTTGAGTTGCAAGATTACACCCAGAACGACAGACAGACAGACAGACAAACAAAAAACTGATTTAATAAAAACCTTATAAAATGAAGATGAAGAGACAACAATCGCAACTATAAATTATAAATATGTCGCGTAGTTTGCAATATAAAGTATAAAGAAATTGGACAATAAAATTAAGGTAAAGATATTGTTGACAAAAGGCATGTGATGTGACAACAGAGTACATAGTCAGAATTATTTCGACCTCTTAGGTAGATATAACACGTGCTTTGTCGAATATTCTCGAATATGCATTTCTAACAAGCGAAAAGAATCGGATAAACGATTAAATACTGGATAGCCAGCCGCTGCATGAATTAGGTATTAAATGAAAAGTTGCAACTTTTAATATTGTTTTTCAACCAACTTCAGAAAAGGATATTTAGAAAATTTTACACAAACCAAGTCCTCCGAGCTGCCTCTGCTGTGTTGGCTCATCCAATTATCGGCTCTAAAAACTTTATAGGAATATAGATGAGTTCTTTGCCCAACAATAAGACTTAAGGCCCTCTTGTAGTAGTCGGTGTATAGGTATAAAACTTTTCTTAGCAATAATCGTGCGCTCACCAGATGTCGCTAGTTGGAACTAAGGTGAAGTTATTTATTTTAGTTTCAAATTTCTTTTTTATTGATTTGTCGGTCTGTCTGTGCGCGATAATCTTCGGAATGGATAACAATGCAATTTTATGAACAGATAGAGAGCAATGCTAGAAGAAATCTGGGTTTAATGTCATCATCATCATCATCATCATTACAGCCCTTCATAAGTCCACTGCTGAACATAGGCCTTTAATGTCATGCTCCATCTAATTAGTGGCCCAAATCATGAACTTTGGCCTTTTAAAAAGAGGTCCGAATTAGTCACAAAATTTGTCATAAATGGTCAGTAATTTTTAATAATTGGTTTATTTTGACACTAACTACAGAAAGTTTAAAATTCTACGGTCGTCGAAAACAATTCGACGGCTCAAGAAAATCTTTGAAATTGGTTCTAAAATTATTTCAGTTGGTCACGAAATGGTCACAGGGTTGTTAAATAATAAAAAATCACCTGAAATTTAGAACCTGGTGATCTGTAAAATATAGTATGAGAGGCTGAAAATAGACGTCATTGGCCAATACGTCTGGATCGGACTGGTCAACAAAATACGAATAATTATAAGATGATTAAATTTTCGGGCCGTTTTAAAAAAATATTGTAGCGATATAAAAATGTCTACCTAGCACTCCAGTATAGACATACACAGTACTTTAAACGCTCTTTTCGATAGTCCCACCCCGGTTATAACAGGTCAGAGTGATTTTGTGAAACCGTAGGCACGAAGTGAGACTGCTTACCTCCGCAGCTTTGGCTTATTGGTTGTCTTCGGCAACCAGCCTCAGCCGCTTTGGCTCGCACAGGTGCATGTGACATGTTACGGCTGGCGAGGGTTACACTTCCCACAGCGCCGAAATCGTTGCATAAGTAACTTTGGGTCAATATTCGTGTGTAAAAAAGTGAGGTGAGGAGAAACTATACTTTTTCGCAAGGAAGGAAAGGTAGGGGGCTTCCCCTGAACCCCCTTCCCCATTCCTCAACTTACCATCAGTTGGAATATGTGCTAGTTTGTCACCCGAGTCAATAAATAAATAAAATCAATGTATTATATTAAATATTATATTTTTTATTGGATAAATTTAAAAATGATACAAACGGCGGACTTAAGTACATAAGCAGTAAATTACCTTATTTACAAATGTTTATAACAATAATAATTAAATTAATAAATTATAGAAAAACAATAATAAACGGTCAAACACACCGTGATTATAAGTGCTATTTAGGAAAACGACTCTATCACTATTATGGATATTACATATTAAGCAACATTAAAGTTGTTTACCTCCTATCATTAAAGATAAAAAATAAAGATTTAATTTAAAATTTCCTGTGCGTATGTGAGGAGAGTCTTCAAGATTCAGGGAAAATTATATGAAACATCTCTCAACACTGCCATGGCACGACAAATTAGTAAGTTTCCTGACCTTTGTGCCTGACGGCGGTCTAGGTACTGTAGATTCATATCTACGTCATCATTACGTCATCGTAAGCGAGATGGTTATACGACGAGATCTTTCTCGCATGAACTATAGGAACAAAGTTACCTTTAGTATAATCAGGCGTTACTTTGTGAAAATCAATTATATTATAGATGTGAAAATTAATCGCGCGATCTAAGCAAATTAATTTCTGTCATCTTGTCATACAGTCGTCTTTGTATGTTGTTTTGTCGAGGGACGCTACAATTGTAATATTATTGCAGCACTAATGGTTCGGATCGACCAGGGAAGGACCACGATCTCACAGAATACCAGCGTGAAGTTCAGCTTAATACTCCTGTGTTTTATATAATTAGTATATTAGACCATGATGGTCTAAGGTTATTGTTGAGAACCGGATACCCTTTTTAATGGTAACGAGGTATCTTAGTCCTCGGAGATAGAAACGCATTCATATTTTGATATTTAATCGATAATAGATCTAGATAACTGTGCTCGTTTGTCATCCCCACTTCTATATAAAAATACTTCTTATATCACTTACAAAGTTGTTTACCTTCTTACGCTTACGCTATATTTTTTAACAAAATAAGAACGAAAAACAAGAAAGAGCTAAATGGATGTCGGGGCCCATAGACATCACATCTGTCTTCGATAAAAATGCAGATTAATTGTCACCCATGAGGATTAAGAGGGAATGCCTTTTTTCCAGTAAAAAGGGTCTCCGGTTCTATACACTCACTATACAAAACACAGCAGCATTAAGCTGCTTTTTGATGCTGGTATTTTGTGAGAACTTGGTCCTACCTCGATCGAGCCGACCCATTTGTGCTACAGCATGTGTAGCAACGTAGCTCTACCAAATATACACACGCCACTTTTTTGGTAATTAAGGCACTTTGTTTTTGAAATTCTGAATACCAAAACAACTGAACGTCAGTGACCTACGTCACCTTCGAAAATTTTATTGAAGTATTGTATCATCTTACTTCATAACTTGGTCCAAGTAACTATTCGCAGACTCGTAGTTATTAACTAAATTCGATTGAAATAGTTGACTTAACTCGAAATTTAATTAATTGTTTAAATTTTGTGTTGTAATAAAATAACTTCAATATTTCTACATTTTAAATAATTAATCATATCGCTACATAGTTTCGAATAATTTAAAATAAAAAATAATTACTTTAAATAATAAAAATTAAAGTACAATCACAGCATTGATACGTTCTACTGCTAGGCACGGGCCTCCTCTCTTTTGGTAGAATGGTCCCGCTTTTAGACTGTTTTCGCTTTCGCGTACAGACCAAAAGATAATTTAATTTATTTTAAGCCCTATAATAATATTTTTGTAATACTAAAATTATTAAGACATCAAAATGTTTACATAACTTCCGCAGGCATCCCACTCTGACAATTAGACAACTAGTCCGCAATTAGACTGTAACACTACTCCAGGGTGTAATGGCGGCCTTCACGTCCTCAAAACACTTAATTTCTCGACATGCAAGTTTTCTTGCAATATTTTCCGGATTGCTCGCACAATTAGATAATTACGTCAGGCTTAGCAGAGTTCCTAAACTAAACACAGCTGTACGTGACTTAACTCGGCTCTACCTGCCTAAGGAAATGTCAAATTAAAGAAATTAAAACTTTCAAAGAATTCAATTTAAGTGAACAAGAATTCCTATATATATAAATTAATATGTACCTTGTTGTCTTACCGTGTATATCCGTGTAAGAATATCCCGATATCAACCCGTGGGTGTCGTAAGAGGCGACAGAGGGAAACAAGGCAGGAGATGGGCAACAGCGTCTTCCTAATAACGACTAAAAATAAAAAGCTGCGGTTGCCAACCCGCTTGATAAGCTTGGCAACCATGACAAACATCCTCCATATGAGGTAATCAATTGAGTAAGTCTACGTTCAGCAGTGAACTTTAATAGTCTTTTATAGTCTTTAACTGTAACTCTGTATAAGAAACTTACAATTTATGTCTGGCAAAAAATCGTTGGTACAAGTCGTGGCACGTAAGTCCAGCGCTGCGAACCGTAGAGGAGACGCACACGAATTGAATTGCACGAATGCGTCTGGAGAGCCAAGCAGTGCGTGCGAATGGTATGCACGAGCCAATCAGCGTGATTAATGCGCATTAAGCCAATCAGCGCGATTGATGCGCAATAACGGTCATTGCTAGACTTTCGTGCCACCACTTTATCTAGCGATAGCAGCACAGTATTACAGTATTGAAAGCTATTTTCTTTGTAATTATAATTAAATGATGATAGTATACCTAAATACTAATAATAGTATGTCATGTGACATACATACTCTATAATAATTTTATAAAATAATTTTGTAAACTAATAAAAATACAGACTACTAAATAAAATGAACTTATGTTATTTAATTCCCAACACCTATAAAATAATGTTTTTTATTTTTTTAATGTACCGGCTTGGATTCAACCCCGATTCTTCACATACTGTGAGATTTACAGCGAGCGCTTAGCCCCTGAGTTACAAGGAGTCCGAAATAACTAAAAGACTAAAATAATTTCCCCATAATACAACTCTGTAGCGCAATGCCTTAGCATTAAGTTGCGATGCCGAGGGCCACAGGTTCGAATTACCACAAGTATTTTTATTACCTACAAACAATTGTTCCGTGTTTGGTTGCTTGTCGCAAAACGCAGATGTTTTTAGAAAAACTGGAAATCTTAATATTAATCGTTGAATTCCTTTTTTTAAATAACATTTTACCTCAAATTGCACAAAATAACGATTTATCACAAAACTTCAAAATTCGTATGATTATTTTTCATAGTTTTACCTTTTTTTGTACAAGGTGGCGCACGATCTGACATTCTTCTTTAAAACCGCGACTTCAGAAGATACTACGTGAAAATTATTTTATTATTTTTGGTCTCTGAAGTCGGTTGTCACTTAATATTAAACGATTTATTTTTCAACTTAATTGGTATAAGAAAATCGACAAGAATGTCGTCTCAATAGTACCGTTAAAGTTTTCAACTCCTATTATTCCACCCTCTTGGGTGAAATAATAAGAAACACAGCAGCATTGAGCTGCTATTTTACGTTGGTATTCTGTGAGAGAGTGGTCCAACCCGGTCAAACATCCCATTAAAACACACATTAAATCACACTAAAATAAGAAGCATATCTAATGCTACTGATGCTCTAATCTATGTCAAAAAAACTGAAATGGAAGTGGGCGGGGCATGTAGCAAAACTATCACGCGAGCAGTAGACCATAAGGGTGACACGGTGGAGAGGTCCAAGCGGAAAATGCTACAGAGGGAGACCGCTTACGAGATGGTCGGATGATATAAGCAAAACGGCCGGCCCAAGCTGGATGCAAAAACCCCAAGATAGAGAGAATTGGGACTCTTTGGAGGAGGCTTTCATCTGCGGAAGGGTTCTTGTAGATTAAATATTTATCTTAATCCTAAGCTCAGTTTATTTATATTGTTACTTTTGCAAGAAATAAAAGGCTTCTTTTTTATTATTCTGTAAGAGCGTGGTGCTACCCCGGTCAAACATCCCATTCGTGCTGCAACTACGAGTATAATATAAGTGCAGCGTGACTGTACCACGTATGAAAATTATTTGTGGGTTTTGAGTATTATATACTCAAATTCCGCAATCTCACCACAATCTCAAGATTTTCTCTTAAGGCGCGGGTTGAGCAAAATGTCGCGCTAGTCGTTATTTGTGCGGTTTTTAGGAGCTATCTACTTTTTATTTAAAAGATATATCAACAAATAAAAAACACATTATATTTCTACATAATCTTGATTTCATAAGAGCTGTATCCAATTTTTTTTAAAGGAATAAATATTAATATAATCTCCTTACAACGAAACCACATAAATGTGAAATTATTATTGATAACATGCATCTCCTCTTAAAGAAAGTATTATTTTATTTTGCAATTTACACCAATGGATAGGCAATTTATTAATGAACATTTCTATTGTAAAATTTTTTTCAAAAGACCAAAATTTGATCTTATTAAGAAATTATTTTAAAATCTGGGCGTATTCACTGCCCAAGGGCTTGCTGGATCATTGAGCGTAGAGCTCTCGAACGTGGAGCCCGTGTCGTTCGTCAGAGCATCGGCCTGCGCACACGCTCACGTCTTGACAGTCGATAATATTATTACTTATTAGGTTATTTTATAGGTAGTATTATTTGTTTGTTTTGGGTATAATTTTTCGTATTAGTTAAACATATATTTGTTGTGTTTTTACTGCGCGATGAAGCTTTTTGCGTGTATTTTCTTTGAAGTAAATGCAAATAAAAAATGAAGCACCATTAGCATGTAAAGTTCGAATCCATAATTAACATTCCGACAAATATTATAATTTACACTATAAAAGGCTAATTCAATATTATCAGTATAGTATACAGTTAAAAATAATCGTAATAACCAACTACAATATCTTATCAGGTATAGTACTGCCTCGTTGGTCTAGTGGTTGTAGTAGTACGACTGCTGATCATGAGGTCCCGGGTTCGAATCCTGGGTCAGGCCAAAAAGTCAGTTATGAGTTTTTCTTTTATGTTCTAAGTTATAATTAGTATTACTACGTTATAGTTTTTTTGCTAAAATAAAGTATATTATTTATTGCTTGTTTTTTCTTCTTTTTCAAAAAATAATTGAGTACATAAGGTGTTCTATACTTATAATTCGGTAAAAAGTATCTAAGTAGGTACTAATATACCTACTTTATACTATAAATTAAAAAAATTTAAAACTAAATTTAACTAAAAAGACTAAGCTGACCATTTATTTTTTAACTCAAAACAGGACATGGGTTTATTTATACTCTAAAAACTATAACTTTATACAATACGAGTAAATTAAAAAATAATGTTGCATTTAAAAATAGGTAATTATTAAATGCAACATTTTTTTAAATTATGAATTACATTTGTCAGTGGATTAAATTCGCTTTAATAAAGTTGGTGATGATTTTAAATAAGAATAAAATTCTGCTCAATTTTTTTTTATTGTTATCTTTCAACATCGCCTTTAGAACTGGAACCGTAAGTGTTTCTTTCAGACGTCCACAATTTATTCAAAATAAAAAAATACTCTTTCTATCGGAGCATTTGTACCAGGTAGACATAAAATATATTCGATTAAAAAAATTATGTTGAAGATTGTTGGCTTTGAATACTTCCATCCGAGTTACGGGACAATTTTGTGTCCCGGGGCTTTATTTGGGGATAATGGGACAGGTGACCGAGAAAAGGGACAGTCCCGTTCAAAACGGGACGTATGGTCACTTTACCTATAACCCGGCGACGGCTCCGTGGCGCAGTGGCTTAGCAATCAGTTGTTGCGCTGGGGGCCGCGGGTTCGAATCCCGCACGGAACAGATATTTGTAAGGCCTACAAATAATCGTTCCAGGTCTGGATGTTTGTCCTTGTGCAATTTATGTTTGTAAACTGCCTCCACGACTCTCATTCTATATTACTCTCATTCTGCGAAACATCCTATTTATTTGTTTATTCTTTATTGCACCAAATATTTGTACAAAGGGCGAGCTATCTATTTATTTACCTATAGTGAATAGATATCTTTTAAACTCACAATTTTCAATGCTTCATTTTTAATATATAATTAATTAAAAAAGGACAATGTCCAAAACCGCCCTGTGTAATAAAAGCATCGGACATACACGATAATTAATTTTCTATTTTATTATATTAGTTGCAAATACTTTTATAACACGGACTAGCTGCGTGCAAAAATGAACATTTAAAAGTATTCTACTCGACTAATAACATTAATCGCCGCCATCTTCGCCAAACATCATGTAGTGTCGAAGAATGATTAGGGATGCCCAATCGATATTAATCGATTATTGAATTTTTAATGAACTGTTGTATATTTTTTTATATGAATTACATTTTAATTTATTTCGAAAAAAGTTGCAAAAAGAAGCTACAATAAAAATATTATATTACCATTTCTTTATATTCTTTTATATTATTCCCTACAAGTATAATTTTAAAAACCTACTATACCTATTCAATGTCATACTCGATTTTGAAAAAGTAGTTAGAATAATGCTGAAAAAAATATTCGTAAAGGTTATTATTCAGGATTTTCTAATGATCGTTAGACAGGAGTATATTTTACGTCTTACTTAACGATAACTTACGAGTTTACGACAATTAATTTAAAAAAAACAGTTATCGTTACTGCATTAATTATAAATGTGTTTTTTTTTAAAAGAGCAATATTGCAGACTAGATACAGATATTATTATTAATATTGTTACAAGTATGGAAGAAGTAGAGACGTACGTGTTATTATAAGTAAAGTAGGACAGTGTTATGGTACTAATATTATCGTATGACAAAAGATGATATAATACTATATAGATGGTATACTGTTTGTAACGTACGGCTATAATAAATCTTAGGAAATATTCATAAGTCGTATTTTTGATGTCACTAAATGGTCACTTGTCAGTCTCTCATGAAAAAAATATGATCTCCAAATCAATGCAAATCGAACATACTAAAATCGATTCTCGATTAAATTAAGCATTAACAGATCTATTTTTGATCATTCGCAACATTTTCAAACATGCCTAATATAGATACAAAACATTATTGACGATAACTTACCGTAAAAACAACTAACTGTATAGAAAAATCATTAAATTAATAAACATAACATTACGCTGGTATTTTCCTGAAGGAGTAGGTAGAGGTGTGTAAGTACTGTTATGTTAAACATCCCATGTAATAGGGGCTGCGCGTATTGCCAAACACCGGACACAAATCCAGACTCCGTGCTACTACTGGGAACTTCAAATTATAAAAACCCAATAATAATTTGTCCGACCCTGGGATCGAAACCAGAACAACAGTTTTTCTGTCTCTCACAAGGAACAGATGTTCCAACTATGCAAAAGTATTTCTTGAATCGTTTGAAATATAGCTAGTTCTTGAATAAGTCCGATTCGTGAGGTTTCTGTATCAACATCGGACAAGGATTCTTCAGATCTATATCGATTTGGAAAATCGATTCTGTTACTATAAACAATCGATTAAACGATTTCAAAAATACGACATGCCTACTTTGTAACGTCATCTCTAATTCTGTCAAAGTTACATTGGTTGGCGTCGTTTGCAATAGTAATAATTGTCTTTGTACATAATTGTATCGGTGTTGTGGTGACTTTCGGGATTATATATTGAACATTACGACTTGACTATTTTAATGGACTCTGATTGCTTTCAAGAACGATTTACCTTGCTGTGATTTTTGGAACTGTGTACCGCTCAAACGATAACCTAGCATTCATAAACGGACTTACGCATACGCAATGGAAAGTGTATTTTGTGTAAATAGCGGCTCTGCTGGTGGTACAATATTGTTGAAAGATGAACAGAGAAGCAATCGTATAATATTGCTATAATTGCATCGTTGTACGCAGAACCATCGGTTGCTGCGCCCATGTTATGACTATTATTTAGTACTTGAGCTTTACGAGACATTAAAAATAATATCCGACATCCCTGCACAGTTTTTAGACAATATTCTTATTTCCAATTTAGAAAATGAACAATAAACATGAAATTAATCTGTGTTTTATTTCTAATTCAAACATAATAAGTTAATGTACGTGTAAAAACAACTTATACTACCAATTAGGTACTAAGTCGGTAGGGCTGGTTTCATAGTCACACGTTTGAACAGCGCCGTCCAGACGCACACGCTTGCAAATGTACTAGATAGTAGTCTATAATATTCACGCTGTTCACGCGCGCGCTGTTGAAACTTGGTTGAAACCGTGGTTGATACGCTCGCTGTTCGACGGCGGCATGTCTAGCGGCGTGACTGACAGCCTAAATCCTTATACATTTAGGTACTAGATATCTTACCGTACCGTATATGCTAATGACAACATCTCAATGCTAACAGCAGTAAAAAATAAAAATATATGTATATAATATACATATATTTTTATTTTCACATTAATACACACAAACATCTCTCATTTCAAAACCAATGCTCAGAAAGCAGGTTTTACTACATTCTATGCATTTATACGCTGCACTTACATACACTTAGGCTTTAGAACAAAAATTGCATACCTAATTATGTAGATAGGTGCCTACTAGAAATAGCTAAATGTTTTAAGACATCTTTTTTCAGTTTGTTAAAAATCACTGGGATCTATGAAAAACCGTAATATTCATGGTTCGATTATAACCTCAAAATCTGATACTTTTTTTGAAATATATCTATTATGCAGCTAGTCCGCTATAAAAATAAGATCAAATAGGAATTTACTAATGATCAACAATAAAATACATAATTTTCCGATGCTCTTGGTTCCAGGGCGAACAATGTATGGGCGCAGAGCAATGTCCTTTCATAATTAGATAATATATGAAAATACATAATTCTAATATAATGCAACTAATATACCGAATAAAAAAATTAAAATACATTTATCGTTGTATGCTGTGTGTATTTCCATAAAATAGTTTATTGATGTTGAAAAAATAATACTACGTTCGAACAATAGGTGGCGTCTTACATATTTCTTCGCAATATATTGTAGCGAGCCGCGCGCCGCGCCGGCCAAATGCTCAAGGTCGTTCGCATGGAGTAGCCCCTTAATAATGCGTAAGTGTTTTACGCCTGGAATAAATGTGGCGATTATACCCCCATCTAGCGGGAGCCATTATTAAAATATTTCGCCAATTCCAATGCTACTGCTTACGACACCTATGAAACTAATTTTGGTGATTGATCCAGCACTGACACCAGCAATTTGTATGTATTAGTGTATGTTAAACATCTCCGAGAACGAAGGGCATTTTTTTTATTGAAAATATACCACTCGCCTTCTCATATACTGGAATTTGATGACGATGAAAATCAGCAAGGTGTTCACGGAGAGCGACGCCGTCAGCACTGCCACGTACATCACTATTATCACTACATCAGGTCTGTAGAACACTTCTAAATCCATTGGTGTAACACCCCACTGCTCCGTCCTATTCCACGTCATGTCTTTAAAGAAAGTTTTGAATGTTTTTGCAGGCATTTTGTATGAATTGTTTATTTATCTTCAAAACAAGCACTCACCACTGTTTTAATAGTTGTGTTTTGTGAAGCTACTAAAAAAAAGTTAATAAATGTAACTAAAAGGAGTGACGAGTAAGGGAGTGACGAGTGGAACGAGTTACTGACCGCACGTCTGTATAATTGAAATTAAGTTTAAAATCATATCATGCAGTAAAACCAGTATTTATGCAGTAACTATTTAACAGTGTAATCCTTACAAAATTATCTATCGTTTTGTGTATGTGTCAGTTCGGAATTTCAAGTGATAGTGCGTAAATAAACGTTTAATAACTCATACAACTGTGTTTTTATGTTTTAACATTAGATCCGTGCCGTGTCACCTTGAAAGTTAAACCGGTCACCCGCACAATAACTGACCAGTGTGTGACGACGCCTTTTGCTTTTATTAGCTATTTTCGCTACAATTGATATCGGTCGCTTGGTATAGCGTTTCAACGTAGTGATTTAAACTACAAACGGTGGATCAAATCCAGACCTCAGTAGCTTTTTGCGCTTTTTTTTTGTTGCAGTTTGCTTATTAATTGATATTTTATTTTTTCCCTTTTGTTCTTTTTTCTTGTTTGTTCTTCATATAAATATAATCATAATGCCGAATAAATTTGATTGTGTTGGTTGCCGAAACCCAATTGTGGCAAAGAAACATCTTCAATGCAGTATCTGCCAGCAGCCCTACGACCTCCAGTGCGCCAACATTAAATTGAGTCTTTTTAATAGCATGACAGGGGATCAGAGGGCTAAATGGAAATGTGTGTTATGTATTAGTAAACAGCCGAAGACCGATAATACAGATACCCCGGTACGTGTGGGTGTAGAAGGGGTCAATAGAAATAGAGGTGCAGCAGCAGTGAGTCCGCAGGACTCATTAGACGACGACAGAGCGCAGAGTGAAACTATACCAGCAAAAGACCTACAATTGCTTATGATGGAGGTACGTCAATTCAAAGAGGAAATGAGAGCCACACGTCTCCAGATGGAATTACTGAATGGCACTTTGGCTGGTTTAGCGCTTAGAATTGATGAAGCCGATGGAAAAATTGAAAAGCTAGAAGCCCGTGTGGGTATCCTGGAAGGTCGTCTTGCTGATGGTAGTGCGTCGACCGATGTTGGTTCTTTGCTGGATACAATTGAGCAACTAAAGTGTGATCTCAATGAGCGTGATCAGGAACTCTTGTGTAATGATATAGAGATTACTAGCATCCCTGAAGAGAAGGGTGAAAACTTAATACACATTGTCACCACTCTGGCCGTGAAGTTGGGTGTCAACCTTTCTGAGAACGATTTAGTCAGCGCCACACGGGTGGGAAGGGTATATGTGTCCTCAGAATCTGTGCCGGAGCCGCGCCCGAGGCCTATAGTCGTGAAGCTCGGCAGACGCGCTCTTAAGGATCAGGTGCTGACGGCGACTCGCGTTCGTCGCGGCATCACCACCGAGGGCACCGGGTTACCTGCTCCGCACCGCCGATTCTACGTCAATGAGAGACTAACGAAAGTCAACCGGCGGCTTTTTTGGCAAGCTCGTGAACTCGGAAGTAGACTTGGCTGGCGGTTCATCTGGACAAGGGACGGTAGGATATACGCGCGCCGGCACCAGGGAGCTGAGTCCCCGCGTCAGCGTATTCGTACGGAGAGGGACTTGAGCCGGGTTTTTGGGGCTGATGCTGTTAGTGGACCTCTTATCAAAAATGATTAACTGCAGCTGTATTTTTTATTATTTATATGGTATTACTTTAATATACATTTGTTGGATAAAGCTATTAGCATGTGTTAAACAATATCATTTATGTAGTACCTACTGTTGTTATGTTATGTTACTTGTTAGCTGTATCTTCTACTGGTTATTTTTTAATTGTCTCAAAATTTTAGTCAATGCATTTTCATCATTTTTGTATGTATATTTTGTATGTGTCATGTTTGTTGTTTCACAAAATATAATTAAAAGGCAATGTAGTGTAACTTATACTTTGTTAAATGACTTGTTTAAATGTTATGATGGAATTCGTGATACATTTTCAACCTTCTTTTATCATTATTATGTACTAATATATGTGTTTTGTTTATTAGTATTGTATGGGTATTGTGTGGGCGTTGTTGCAGCGACAACAGCTAACCGATATCGAGAAAAAATGCAGCGCAATATGACATGTCAATCTCAAAACATTTCCATCACACTTATCCTGCATTCCAGTTTATTAAGTCATCGGTGTTCGTTTAGAAATAATTTATTTTGTTTTTTACGTTATAATAAAATCGCAATCAAAGTTATTTAAGTTAGGTCTTTACAATGCAGGATCACTCAATACGGGACATGATAATTTTCTTATTGCTATGAATCGTTATAGCCCCGATATAGTTGCGATTAACGAATCATGGATTCAAAGTGGACAAGAGGCGCGTGCGCCGGCCGTGCCCGGCTACCGACTCAGAGCCACCCCGCGCCCGCTACATATGCGCGGCGGCCGGGGGGGTGGACTCGCTTTTTATATTAAACGCGACGTCAACGTGAGATATTTGACCAGGCCAAATGAGCTAATTGAGCAGATGTGGTTATCGACTCGTGTCAATGGTTATTGTGTTGCTATAGGGACTGCGTACAGACCACAATGGATCAATATAGATGTTTTTATAGACGCCATAACGGATTCCATTAATTATTTTTCAAAGTATGATTTCATTGTATTGTTGGGAGATTTTAACATTAACATGCTTGCGGGAAGTAATAGTAGTACTGTCAAAACTGACTCAATTCCTTGACTACATGAACCTCCGTCAACTTGTCAGTGAGCCGACTCATTTCACTTCGTATACTGAGACTCTGATAGATCTTGTATGTACTAACGCACCAGTTCGCGATGTCACTGTTAATAATATAATTGGTTCCAATGGACACGCAATGGTTAATGTTACACTATCATTAAAAAAGGTTATAATCCCAACTAGAACTTTTAGTTTCAGGCCCATTAATAAAATAAATTTAAATGAATTTAATAATGATTTATATGCAATCAATTGGGGCGATGTAATTGAGTTACCTTCAGTAGATATGATGGTGGAAAAGTTTAATTCAATGATTCTCTCTCTCTTTGATAAACATGCAGCAGTGAAAACAGTAACTCTAAAAAACAATTATTCACTGCCGTGGGTAACCGATGTCTGTAAAATGATGATCGATGAGCGTAATATGGCTCACGATGTCTATCGAAAATCCGGATCAGACGAACATAAAAAATATTACAAGGAGCTTAAAAGTCTAGTTTTAAAAAGTATTTCAGAAGAAAAACGGGCCTACTTCAATAGCTTAGTTAATTCTCAAGCTAAAAATAGCAAAAACGTTTTGGAAAAATTTGAGGGAAAAAAATTTTGGTTGACCCCTCGAAAGACAAATCCTTGCCTCCCCATTTCAATGACCCAAACAAAATTAATGATCACTTTTTGAATATCCCGGGAGACAACGTAGTTTCCAATGAAGACATGTTATTTTTTGAACATAATAAATTCAATACAGAGGTATTTAAATTAGCTCCCGTAGGTGCAACAGATGTTTCTAAATATATAATGTCCATAAAATCGAATGCTGTTGGACATGATGGAATTAACAGAGATATGATCTTACTCTCTCTTCCTTGCACTCTGGATGCAATCACGGCTATAATTAATAAGTCAATTATGACTGGTATAGTTCCTGATAAGTGGAAGGAGGCACTAGTGACCCCAATACCCAAAAATGAAAACCCAGTTGAGTTAAAAGATCTTAGGCCCATTAGCATTTTGCCATTCCTTGCTAAACTGCTGGAGAAAGCTATTTGCGAACAATTAACTAAATTTGTTGAAGCGACTAACATCTTGCCTCATTTACAATCTGGGTTTCGCAAAGGACGTGGCACAGCGACTGCTTTACTCGATGTCACAGACAACATATTAGCTGAACAAGATTCCGGTCACAGTACGATCCTAACGCTATTAGACTATTCCCGCGCTTTTGACTGCCTAAATATTCCCCTGCTGCTTGCTAAGCTGTCATATTATGGTTTAGACAAAAATTCGGTCAAGTGGTTCAGTAGTTACTTGATTAATCGGTGCCAGTCAGTAAAATTGGTAAGGAGTGATGGGTCTAATATATGTTCTCACCCCTAGGCTTATTAATCGTGGTGTTCCTCAGGGTTCAATACTTGGTCCACTTCTTTTTATAATTTACTGTGCCGACCTTGTTAAAGTTATAAAATATTCTATATACCACTGTTACGCTGACGATGTGCAAGTATACGTGTCAGCCTCACCAGATAAGTTACCACAAGCTGTGATACGGCTTAATGATGATCTGGACAGGATTGCTGACTGGTCAATGCGGAATGCTCTTGTTTTAAACCCCTCAAAGTCAAAATATATAGTCATGGGCACAAAGGCGCAAATAAGTAGAATTTGTGGTATGCTAGACGTTAAGATTCATGGTACACATATATTGCGCGTGGATGAAGCTAAAAACCTTGGTATAACCTTCGACAGTAATCTCAGATTTGAAAATCATGTCCTTAATATGGTAAAAAACTGTTTTTTATCGTCTAAAGGTATTGTACCATATCCGTGACCAACTATCTGTACCGTCACGCATTACTCTTTGCGAGTCATTAATTTTTATCTCGGCTTAACTACGGAGATGTTGTTTATGGACCTCGAATTTTCAGCAAAACAAAGCGACTAATACAGCGCGTGCAAAATGCATGTTGTCGGTTCTGTTTTGATGTCCCCCCCAGAAGTCACATTACTCCTTTCTTGAACACTGCTTCCATGCTCAACATGGACTCACGTAGAGAGCTACATTTAGGAGGACTTGTTTTTAATGTCATTAAGTTAAAAAACCAGAGTACCTGCATGTAAAGTTAAAATTTGCTAAGCAAAATTCCGGAAAACAATTGAGGTCCATAAGATCAGCACTCCTGTATCACAGCCATAAAACAGCGGCATTTACTGGTAGTTTCCGATATATGGCAACGAAGTGTTGGAATAACATCCCACCACCAATAAGAAATCTTAATACCAATTACAATTTCAAAAATAAATTCAAAACATATCTTCTAGATAAACAAAAACAAGGTATTCCCAAACACTTTGTTTGCCAGCTATAAACCACGGTATTTTTTGTTCCTACTAACTCATCATGGCTGTCTAAGCCTTTTAGGTACTACCTTTAATTTTTACGTAAACTTACACACTTACACGCCTCTTTCAGTAATGTTACTAAATTAAACCCAAGATGCAAATTGTAGGGCTGAAAGGACACATCATTCAAATATAGATATTTACACTGATTAACTATTGTGCTCATTTTCTTCTCGTCATCTCGTGGGTAATAGCTGAAAATCAGTGTTTGCTCTCTGAGCAATATTAATCGCTGAGCTAGGACCCATTTGTTAAGCTGCAACACACATGTACATTTAGATTTTAAGTTTTGTAAATTATTTTTTTCGTAATATGTTACTTTGTACTTAGTTTAGTTACTGAATTTACGTGTGTGATTGGAGAAACAAATAAATGCTTTATCTATCTATCTATCTATCTAAAATTCAGTTAAATTCATTTATTATTTTAGAAATAATATATTTTGTTAATATAATATATATCCTTTCGACAACGGTAGAGAGGCGCCCAGATTCACAGCAACGAAATATCGCGAGCTGATGGAAAATAAATCTTCTAGTTTTTAAAGGTCAAATTGTCGTACCGCAAATATAATGGCAATCTTATAAGCGACCCGGCACAAACTTTCCGTATCTAACATCCGCCTTTCCAATAATATCAGTAAAGGGTCGGTATTTCGTGGACAAGTGGGCACATTCACAATCAAAACTAGAACCGGAAATCCAATAACTTCTGTTTCCTTCAAATATTGGCTTATATTATACAACCGCCTGATTTTTGTGCTCTCCTAGTAGTTAGATATCGATTTTTCTGAGAATTTTATTTGGTTTATAAGTCTGTTTTCGAGCTTTGTGGGTATTATTAAGGGAACGCTTCTGCACACATCCGCGACCTCTAACTAACCCCGCAACGTAACGGAATCACCATCCCCCACCTCCCCCCCGTTCGAAATGCGGAGGCTATACAGCCAGGAAAAACAAACATTAGGAAGCACCAGCCTTCCTGACGTCAGCGGTGGAACTGGTCTATGATCCTATCAACGAATTTTTGGCCGCAAAGCGCTGGGACAGTGGCTTCTCGCAAAACCGACACTGCTCTTCCCTCGCATCTCAACCTTAGTTGTGGCGGGAAGAGAAAGAAAACACTCCACACACCGTCCACCAACACGCATCCTGAGATCCAAGATAATAAATAAAATGGTAAAAAAAAGTTGGAATAAAAAGTTGGTAAAAAATTATTAGTTATAATTAAATAATAATTATATCTATGACATATTGAAGGGTAGTAAATGTCTTTACCGTAAATACTGATAATATACCGCTGATACCGTATGTTTCCAGTCCCAATACCTTGCAAACGTGTTCCAATACAGCGGTAAAGTTTTTCCGGGATAATAGTTCTCATCGTAGTAGGGCTACGAAGATCTTAGTATGGCTGCTGTGACTAATTGATTATAAAACAACTTTACAAACACTTCAGCTCTTTGATATATTTTCGGATTTACAGATTTCGAAGGGATTGTAACACCCTAACAATCCTCAACTCAAAACTTACATAGAAGCAAGGAAAAACCCAGTACTTGTGTTATTTATTTTATACCGACGGCTCCGTGGCGCAGTGGCTTAGCAATGAGTTGCTGCGCTGGGGCCGCGGGTTCGAATCCACATGGAACAAGTATTTGTATGGCCTGCAAATAATTGTTCCGTGTCTGGATGTTTGTCCTTGTGCAATTTATGTTTGTAAACTGCCTCCATGGTACAGGAGAAAATCCTAGTGTGGCGGTAACAGTTTAAAAAAAACTTGTTTTATGGACGCTACCAACAGACGTCATTATTTTCTATTTCAAAATTATAAAAACTACGTTTAAAAATATCTTTAAATTATAAAATATATTAAGTGCAAAAAAGGAATGCCTAAACTTAAAACCTATGTTTATACACTTTCGTGTGTTTAATATCGATCTATTCAACTCTTTACTGCGCGCCTAGTACTTACTTTGATTAATAAAATGCTATATGACACCCAGTTCGGTGTCTTATTTTTTGAAATAAAAGAAATGTTAAATTTTCGTAAAGGCACTTAATGAGATAATTAAAAAGCATGACTTTTTATTACATTAATAAAAATTATAAAATAACATCTAAATTACGCGTCAAAGAAAGTAGGCGAGCGTAAAACAAAAATTACAGAGGCGAAAATTTAAGTAACTACTGAGGCAGAATTGTCCTGCTTTTTATCTTTTTTATACAATAGAATGACAAAGGACCAAACAGTCCACCTGATGGTAAGTGGTTGCTGTGGCCCATAGACATCTACATCTATCTTGCATATCAAAATGCAGGTTAAAAAAAACGTTGTCACCCGTGAGGACTAAGATGAAATGCTTCTTTTCAAGTAAAATGGGTCTCCGGTTCTCTACACTCACCATACGAAACACAGCAGTATTAAGCTGCTATTTTACGCTGGTATTCTGTGAGAGCGTAGTCCTTCCCCGGTCGAACCGACCCATTCGTGTTACAACTATACTACTAATATAGCTGCAGCATGGCTCTACCACGTATGAAAATGACTCTATACATCAAGTCAGTTAGAGTCATCTTAATATCGAGTCAAAAACCTTTATTTCTTTATAGAATAAACATACCATACTGACTACATACTATAGACGGCTTATTATTTTGTATCTATACTGTATATCTATTACCTTAAATTAAAGGGTAACAGAGTCAAGCCCGGGCGTAGTAACATATAATGGTAGGCGCAAAAGAATTAAAAAAACATTAGCAATAAAATGGGAATGAAACAATATTAATATTTTATTAATATATAAGACTTCTAAATTGCATTAGAAAAACTTATTGAATATAAAATGACACTCAATAAATATAATATTTATAGTAGACGTAATATATGACGCAATATATTACATCAAAATTCAATAGACAATATGGCTGGGGACCATCTCCTTGGGATACTATAATTAATAAAATTAAATCAAGATACTGTTAAGTTCATACTGCGTAGATCGGAGCAAAAATTAATAATTTTAACCTGGAGGTAGCCGTGGTTAACTGTGATATTGGGACGTCTAACACCCCCCCCCCCCCCCCCCGGGATCAGGGATGCTGTAAAATAACGTCGGGAATATAAAATAAGTTAATATAAGCGGACAAATCCGTAAAACTAGTTTTATTTAAATTCGCTATGCTGCTATTTAAATAATTATTTTGACTTGAGCCAGCCTGTTCTATTTCTCTACTTTGCCCTGCTAATGGCCACATAAAAAGGCTAAATAAAACTTTAAAATGCACAACACTCATTAAAACTTGCACAGGAATAAACTTCATAGAACAAAATAACTTAGTGGTCCATAAACCAGAATGAAAATAAGACCGGATTTTTTTGTAGCAATTTAAATATTTGTTATTAGCTTGGTAACTCATGGTGATCAAAGAAGACCCCGCATTTCGGATGGTAGACTAGATGGACTGGTATACTGCGGCGAAAGCGGCTCTCCTTACCACCGCAGTCCAGATGTAATCGCGAGGAAAGAGGAGTGTTCGTATGGCAATGCGCTACTTTCCCTATCCTCTGCGACTTTGGCGGGACTGCACCGTTGATGCGGTAGTGATGGGCTGTGCTGCGAGAGGAGTTTCTAAACGCCGCGACCGAAACTTGGTTGGAGGCGGAACCATAGAACAGATCTGCCGCTGCTGGTTGAGAATGGTAGGTAATCCAAGTGCTCTTTTTTCCTGGCCCATGGCCCTCCACATATCGTGCTTGAGAGGGTCCGTTGCTGAAGGAAGGCACAATTATTTGTATTGGTTGTCCTTTCCGGCGACATGCCGCCATAAAACGTTCGCGCTGGTAAAGCCACGGATGTGTTCTGTACCATTCTTGTGGCTCTGCCAATATGCGAAGAAGATGTAACACCATAGTTTTAGTCATGGCGAGTTCAACATAACCTGTCAAAAAAATCCACAAATTACAGATTTTGAAAATGGAATGACATGCTTTTAAATTTATGAAATTTATTCCAATTTAGGACTCCAATTCAAACCACAGATTATATTTCAAACTACTACAGTTCAAAGTGGCCACTTCAACAAAACAGCAATTTTATAAGTAAAAACGTAGTCTAATGGCTACATGACCGACAAGGCTGACAGCCGCCTTATAGCTCCGCAGTGCAGTGGCTTAGCATTACTACTTTAAGTAAGTTGCAGTGCTGGAGGCCGTGGCTTTTTTAAGCCTTAATTTTTAATCGGGGGCCTTGGATTCACGTGGGTTCAAATCCCACCCATCGGCTATCCGTGTCTGGATGTTGGTTCTTGTGCAATTAATGATTGTAAACTGCTTCTACGTTACATGTGAAAATGCTGTTAGGGGATATACATAACTTTTATATAAAAATAAAAAGTTATAAAAAAAATCTTCGTTTCTTTTATTAAAAAAGTTACTTTTTTATAGAATAGGGGGCAAACGAGCATGCGGCTCACCTGATGGTAAGTGACAACCGCCGCCCATGAAACAACCGCAATATTAGGGGAATTGCAGATGCGATGCCGGCCTTTTGGAAAGGTGTAAGCTTTTTTCTTGAAGGTTCCTAAGTCGTATTGGTCCGGAAAATTCGCTGGTTGTAATTGATTCCACAAGGAAGTTGTGCGAGGGAGAAAACTTCTTCTAAATCGCACAGTGGTGGACCGTCAATCATCCAGATGGTATGGATGGTAACGCGAGTTTTGTCGCGATGTGCGATGGTGAAATTGAGCGACTGGAATTAGTCCAAACAATTCCTCAGAGCACTCCCCGTAATAGATGCGATAAAATACGCAAAGAGATGCACATCTCTACGCAGTGCCAGTGTATCGAGCCGATCAGAAAGAACTCGGTCGTCGACGATTCGAACCGCTCTGCGCTGGATGCGGTCAAGTGGAAGGAGCTAGCACTGGGGTGCCTCGGCCCAGAGATGAGAACGGAATTGAACTGGACTAGATTTAGTCGGCCCCAATCCGAGACTTTGTTAAGCAAAGACTCGATTTCAGACACAAGTTTGTCCCGGTACTCGGCGACGTATTCCCGAGAAATATTGACACGGCCGGTATATAAGGCATCACCAGTGCTGTCGTCTGCATAACAATGACTGCTACCAGTTAGCAACATATCATTGATATGCAGGAGAGAGGCGTTGGTGATAGCACGTAGCTTTGTGGAACACCAGCGTTGATAGGCTTGAAATCAGAGCATGCACCGTCTACTACGACCTTGATACTCCGATCAGCAAGGAAACTGGTGATCCATTTGCACAATTTCTCGGGAAGCCCATAGGAAGGAAGCTTCGAAAGAAGCGCTGTGTGCCAGACCCGATTGAAGGCCTTCGCTATGTCCAAACTAACGGCCAATGCCTCCCCCTTGGACTCTACTGCCCCCGCTCATCTATGAGTCAGGTAGACCAGTAGATCACCAGCTAATCGATCCCGACGAAAACCGTACTGGCGGTCACTTATCAGCTTGTGATCCTCAAGGTAGCTCATGAGCTGGCAGTTTATAATGGATTTCATTATTTTGGAAAACAAGGATCTTATGGCGATAGGCCTGTAGTTTGACGGAATCTGAGCGGTCGCCTATTTTAGGGATCGGGTAGATCAAAGCTGTCTTCTATAAATTTGGGACTACATCATAGAAATAGGAGTACCGGATAAGATGCGTTAAAACCGGTGCCAACTCCGGAGCACACGTCTTCAGCACAATGGGAGGGACTCCATCAGAAAGAAAGAAAGAAAGAAAACATTTATTGCTCAAATACGCCACATGTACATTTAAACCATAAAAATAAAAAATACATAGATAGTAAAAATAAAAAAGAAAACGGAGAATAAAAAAAAATATTAAACACATCACACATTTTACGCACACAAGTGTGTGTGGCGTACACGGCAAACAGACCGCACTCAGCTTAATGCCGCAGTCGATACGAGACTACAGCGCTGGTTTTCAGTGGGCCTGTGAATTAAGTGACGTGCGGACGTTCATACCGTCACTGATAGACTAATAATAATTAACATAGATTACATGAATGAACTAACTGGATCTAATACAAAGAATGTCCGTAACATTTTAAAAAGTATTGTTATCACCATAAGAGTCATGTACTCGTATCTATGAGGTATTAGTTGGAAATAATATAAAAGAAGAAACACTAAATGATGGAACCCTACAAAAATATTTTTCTCACAGGTATGTAATCATTACCATAATCTTAAGCAACAGTATTATCATTAGAAACAATAAATTTAAAAAAGTCAATAATGACTGCACGTTAAACATATACTTGTATCATAGTTATAATCAATAGCATGAAAAACACTTTTATTTCAGCATTTAAGTATCAAAAAAGTACTATGCACTCTTATGCTTTCCGCATGACCCCGCCGGACAGCGCTAAGTGTCTGTAATTATTTAGGTAGGTACTTTTATCAAGCCATAGCCTTTTTGAACAATAATTAGGAGAGTTTTATATTTTATTTTAAATGTATTTAATGTTTTCAGACTACGAAGCGGTGGCGGCAGGTTATTCCAGCATTTAGAGGCAGAATATTTGAAACTTCCACGAAAGGCGATGGTACGATGGTAGGGAACAACCAAAGAGTAACATGACGAGCGAGTGATCTTTGATTGTACGTCGCGAGACCACACTAATTTGTGATAAAGATAAGGTGGTACATTATATTTAATTAATCCAAATAGAAATGTGGCTAAGTGGGTGTTCTCGCTGATACTGCATTTTTAAAATATTGTGCTCGTTTATGTACGGCGTGACGTGAGCGCGTGGAGGTATTTCCACGGATTCATTACCATTATCAGGACCACTCGACTTGCTGACGTCCAGGGAGAAGAGTGCTTTACGAACCGAGTACTGTGTAAATCGCACATCCGGCATGGAGCACTCACACCGCGGGATTGTTGGCGGTATATTCCCCCCGTCATCTATAGTCGAGTTAGACGCAAAGAAAGAGCTTAAAAGATCGGATTTCTCCTTAGCGGCAAAGGCCAGTGAGTCTTCCTCTCTCTGCAGAGATGGAAGAGATTGCTGACAGAAGGTCCCTTGGTTAGCCTTGACGAGAGACCAGAATACACGGGTTCCCGAAGGAAGGCGAACTAGCTTCTCACCAATTCTGCCGATGACCTTGCCTTGACAATAACGCGTTTGAAGGACCTGGAGGCGGAATTATACTTTTTTTAAGTGCGCTGGTGTTTACATCCCGAGACGTTGATGCGTCAGCTCAGGTGCGGTAGCACTCCTGCTTAAAGCGTGATGCTTTTTTACAGGAGCGACCAAACCGTGGTTGGGATCTGCCTCCGATGGGCACCACAGAGGATGGAATAAAAAGTTCCATACCCTGAAGTACCACATCAGCAACAGAATCGGAAACAACGCTGGGATCTTCCGGCGAGAAGCAAACACGCCCCCAAGGGTAGGATGCAAAAAAAGACCGCATCCCGTCCCCAATCAGCTGACCTATAGTGCTAAACACGGCAGCAAGCTGCAGGTCGCAACTGCGATTGGAGCGTGAGGGGGCACCATACTTCGGATCAGACAATGGTCCGAAGAGCCCAGAGGGCTCTAGATCTACCCGCATGATCGGTTAAACGAGAACCAAGCCATTCTGCGTGGTGGGCAATACTTCCACATTAGGACTTTCTACTTTATTGTGGGCGTAATTTACATACGTAAATTTCACAATGACAAACTTCCAGACCCGGAACAATTATTTGTAGGCCATACAAATACTTGTTCCGTGCATCCCGCACCAACTAATAATATTTCAAAGACATGTGAAGTCCGCCAACACATATTAGAGCAACGCGACAAAGAAATTGCTACATAAACCGATCAGAAAGGATAAGAGACCTGTGCCCAATAGAGGGTCGTATGCAGGCTGTTTTACTTTACCTTTACCTTTACTTTTAAAAATAATTCTTTACGAAATAAATTCTTTTCTCTAATGACGTATTAACAAAATCGTGATTCTTATTTTGAATTTCTTTTTAACTAGCAAAGATTTCATTGTGCTTGAAAACGCCCATCCTTTCAACTACTTACAAGTTATAATTCTGTTAATCATAAAAGAGGGTAGTAGTACTATATTTTAAATTTATTCCTTTATGTCAAACGTTGGAAATTGTTTAACAATCGTTTGTCAAATGCACCATTATTCACTAAAATATTTCACAATTTTTCAGTAAATTAAGGTAAATGTAATAAAGTTTTTAATAAGCTTTATTAAAATAATATTTATATTGAAATGCTTACGAAATATTAATCGCGTATTAATTTTTAAATATGTTGCAACTTACGAAAATTAAACACAAAAATTCTTAAATTTATATAACGTTATATATATATATATATATATATATATATATATATAACGTTGTAATATATATTATTATAACATTAGATGACAATTAAATTAATTTGAAAGAGATAAATAATTCAATCACTTCTATTTTTTATTGTTCTTATATATTAATTAAATTTGAAGGGCTAAGTAATTAATTTTGTTTTCCATTTTAACTGCTAAATATTATATACAATGTAAACAAATAAATACAAACAAATTAACAAGCGACGTCACCGAAAAAGTAGGGCACCCATTCAATAAAAGCCCATTGGACCATAAATGGGAAAATTTACTGCCCTTAAATGGACGACTGGTTCTCAAACAGCTTTTAAATGTTAACTCCTTTTTTATCACTGCTTTTGTTTTACCATTGTTTTTTTTATATAATTAAAACTGAAATTTTTCATTTTTTTTAATATTTAGCCGTGTAGTGGCGGTCAAGAATATCCACTACCCCATATCCTCCCGTGGGTGTCGTAAAAGGCGACAAAGGGAAACAGGCGGGAGATGGGCAGCAGCATCTTCCTGATAATAGCCAAAATTACAATAAAAAAACTGCGGGTGCCAACCCGCTCGCCAAGCGTGGCAACTATGGCAAATACCCCCCAATGATCAAAACAACACACAGACGGC
>JAVANC010000021.1:2233897-2286081 GCA_033319125.1 Parnassius glacialis | reverse complement strand
CAGATCGATTGCCTCAAGGCTTCGTCGACCAGTATCAACAATTCATCGCAGCATCCAGCGGTACAGATCGTCTAATTCTCTTGTGAGGAGGAGGGGTCAAGGTAGAAAAAGATGTACATCGAGGCGAGATGACAGTTTTTCATAACTTGGAGTTCGTAGGAATACGCGAGTAACGGCTGTACAAGCTCGAAATGAACTGGAAGAAGTTCGAGGAGTACGAGTAAGTGAGCGTACAGTTCGCAGAGGATTTGAAGAAGTTGGTTTACGGTCGTATATACCTGCCAAAGGCCCAAAACTTGAGAGACGTCACCGCGTAAACCGATTAAGCTATGCGCGAGAACATCGTCATTGGGATTTGAACGAATGGCAGCAGGTTCTCTTTACTGATGAGTGCAGAGTTCTATTAAAACAGATCGATGGATGATAGCGAATATGGAGAGGCAAAGGAGAACGCCACATACAGTCTAATTTTGAACACACAGTGGCTTATGGTGGCGGCTCGATTATGGTTTGGGGAGGGATATGTTTGGGAGCTCGCACGGAGTTAGTGACAGTCACAGGAGGGACCATGACAGCAGATCGATACATCAGAGACATTTTAGAAGAACATGTTGTACCATTTGCCCCATTTATCGGTGACGACTTTATTCTAATGCAAGATAATGCTCGTGCTCATAGTGCACAATCGGTACAGGCATATCTAAGCCACGTAGGTATACCGCTGTTGCAGTAGCCAGCAAATTCCCCCGATATGAATCCGGTAGAGCATGTCTGGGACTTGCTAAAAAGAAGGGTTAAATCCAGAATGCCACCCCCCAACAATCTGAATGAACTTGGAAACGCATTACTTAAGGGGTGGGAGCGGTTGCCTCAAGAAATCATCGATAACATAATCTGTAGCATGCCCAGACGAATGGAAACCGTAATCAGAGCCAGAGGGGGAAACACTCGTTATTAATTTTGCTTTAATTTTATTGTTAAATCATTTAATGCTTACTTTTTTTATTTTTTGTGATGGTTCATAATCATTTAAAAATTTCACTTTTTTCAAATTTCTTTATTTTTCAATAAAAAATAACGAAGACTTTTCAAAGTCGTTGTTAAAAGATGTTAATCAATTTGTTATTTTGTGTCTAATTACATTTTCGTCAAATATATGCGTTATTATCTCATAGTCTCACTTTTTTTTCTGTTCCGCTAATTGTGCCGGTGTGTATATATACTGTTTTAACTTCGGAATTTTGTTAGCGCGATTTAGGCTTCAATGTGTTTTGCTTGTGGCGCGACGACAGCGCCGCCACATTACCCCCATGCTCAGACCGGAGGTCGGTAGTGCAGTCTAGATGTCGACGAATTTGCAAGTGCCAATTGGTGCCTTGTAAGTCTGCGGTGAGTCGAGAAGAAGGCAAGAAATCTGCAAGAGTGCCGTGAAGCACAGGCGAGCAGTAAGGCTCAGAGCCGTGCCGAACACTAGCGCAGAGAGTAGCTTGAAGGAACAGGAAGCATTATTATTCCAGTACTGCGATGAACCTTTGTAAAGCTAGATGGCTTGCAGAATGTGACGACAGCAGACAATAACTGCTCGGGAGTGAATGAATGGGGTACTTCAGGACGATGACGAAGGTTTGAAGTTGTAGTTTCCGAAGGTTGTTGGTTGCGTGTTCATATCACGTCGGGGTCACCACTGTGGCGGGTGGAAGGAAAAGGGGAGATCTCCCGCCGGACAAGGTGTTCTGCCCGGGGAGCGGCCAACACTCCGAGTAGTAGTTCGGAGCTATTCTATATATGCTGCTTTAACTTCGGAACTTTGTTAGTGCGATTTAGGCTTCGATATGTTTCGCATGTGGCGCGTCGACAGCGCCGTCACATCACCCCCCTGCTCAGACCGGAGGTCGATAGTGCAGTCTAGATGTCGACGAATTTGCAAGTGCCAGGGAATTGCCTTGTAAGTCTGCGGTGAGTCGAGAAGAAGGCAAGTAATTTGCGAGAGTGCCGTGAAGCAGAGGCGAGCAGTGAGGCTCAGAGCCGTGCCAAACACTGTAGCGAAGAGAGTAGCTTGAAGGAACAGGAAGCATTATTATTCCAGTGCTGCGATGAACCTTAGTAAAGCTAGATGGCTTGCAGAATGTGAAGACTGCAGACAATTTCTGCTCGGGAGCGAATGAATGGGATACTTCAGGACGATGAAGAAGGTTTGAAGTTGTAGTTTCCGAAGGTTGTTGGTTGCGTGTTCATATCACGTCGGGGTCACCACTGTGGCGGGTGGAAGGAAAAGGGGAGATCTCCCGCCGGACCAGGTGTTCTGCCCGGGGAGCGGCCAAAACTCCGAGTAGTAGTTCGGAGCTATTCTATATATTCTGCTTTAACTTCGGAACTTTGTTAGTGCGATTTAGGCTTCGATATGTTTCGCTTGTGGCGCGTCGACAGCGCCGCCACAATATATATTAAAAATAATAAACATCCCAATACACTACCTTGGGGTATTGAAGCATTTATAATTATTTTATTTGATCTGACTTTTACTATTTTATTATTATCAAAGTATTCTATTTTTACATATTGTTCTCTATCTTCCAAGTATGATTTGAACCATTCCAAAGTAATCCCACGAATACCTATACTATTTAATTTATTAATCAATATGCTATATTGTACCTTATCGTATGCTTTGGTCATATCTAATAGTATTCCTATTGCATATTCTTTATAGTTTAATATCTTTAAAATATCTTGAATATATTTAAATACTGCTAGTACGGTGGACCGATTTTTACGAAAACCGTTCTGACATTCACAAAAAATTTTATATTTCTCGCAGAAATTATACACACGTTCGAACATTTCTTTTTTGAAAACTTTTGAGATTGTGGGGAGTAATGCTATGGGTCGATAATTATCGATATTGTTTTTTGATTTTTTTTTATGGATGGGTGTTATTAATGCCTTTTTTAACATGTCTGGTAAGATGCCCTCTGTAAGAGATTGGTTGATTAGTTTAGAGAGTGGTAGAGTTAACTCATTTGCGCAATGTTTGATTAAGGTTGGTGGTAATTCGTCTATCCCGAAACTCATTTTATTTTTTAAATTTTGTATTATTTTATATACTTCCCTTGGGGTCACTGGGCTGAGATACATAGAATTATTCGACACATTCTGTGTAGTCCGACCGTGTGCTAGCGGGTTACAGTTTTCGCCTATTGAAGCATAGAACCTATTAAAAGTATTTGCTATTAAAATCGGGTCTGAAGTTAAAGTGTTGTTTATCGTTTTCTTTTGTAATATGTTTATTTGTTTTTTCTTTTATTATATGCTACATTGTTTTGATTTTATTATTTGATCTTAAAATTTTATTTTTGTATTCTATTTTTTTTGATGTAATAACAGCTTTTTTTTAGTAATTTTCCATATTTTTTATAATATTGGATAAGTATTTTATTATTTGATTTTAATGCTAATACCTTTAGCATTCTTTTGTTTACAAGATTTCTTCAAGCCTACGGTTAACCAGCGTATTTTATATTTTGGTTTAATTATAATTTTCTCTTTGGGTATACTCTCATTCAGTATATTTATTAGTTTATCATTGAACTTTTTGTAATAATTATTAATATTTTTATTAGGTTCCAAAATTTCTGACTTATCGCATGTCTCTAATTTGAATTTAAAGTTTTGAATATTATTGAAATTAAATTTTCTTTTTTCTGTATACCATATATTCTGTTTGTTTTGCTTATTTATTTCTATATCTATAATTGTGCTCATGTGATCGGATAGTCCAAGTTCTTCTACACTAGTTTTTAGTTTTAGGTTGTAGAAATTTGTAAATATTAAGTCTAAGCAGGTTGATATATTTTTAGTTACACGCGTAGGCTTTTTTATATGTTGTCTTTTTTATATGTTGGTTAGATAAATGTATGTATGTATGTGTATATATATATTAACTTTACAGTCTATTAAAATGATAATGCCGGACATAGGCCTCCCAGATCGCCTCATAGATTACCTCATAGATAACCGCAGCTATGTTTAATTATTTAATTGTTTTTAGGAAGTTGCTGCAGCCTATCCTGGTTCTCTTTCCTCTGCCGCTTCTTGCAACACCCACGGGACAATATGCGGCGAAGGATATTCTTATACTATTTCTAAACGAAATACATGATTTCATACATGTACAATGAAGTATACATTATTTACTTAAGAATATCGGTATTAGTACAATTAAACATTCAAGTGATCGCCTAGTGACATTGGCCTTAGAATAATAACTCACATAATATGCTTGTACTTTGGCAATATGAACGTCAACAAACAACATAATTAGTCTACACGACAGTTATGCGTTTTACATAAGCTGTTTGAACGTAAACAATGTTTTCTTGTATTTAATTTGTTGAATAAAACTATTTTTACAAATTTTATCGCATTTAATTTAATAAAAGTAAATTAAATAAATTAAATACGATAAAATCCGTAAAAATGGTTTTATTTAATGTGTAGCGTTCGCGTAAATATAAGAAATCATTATATTTAATATAATGCTTACGTATATAATATAAACTTGATAGCTCTTTCCTCTCCTTCTCCATATAAATTGTAACTGTACGAAATCTCTTAACCCTCCGTGCGCACAATGCTTAAAAAGTGTTACAAAGTTTACCCTTCTCGTATTAATATATATTAACAATACCAACAATCTACGAAAAATGAGGGAATGCTATAAATAATCTACAAATACACAGTCTGTATCGGAAGCGCTTTTGTCTTGTTCAATAAATCAACATTGCAACACTTTAATTACATTATCTGGTTCCCGAACGAAGGTTTCCGGGCTGCTAATTAGTACAAAATTTATACTGGTGAATTGTTACTCTCGGCCTCCAATTTTTTCCGACAAAAATTAAACCTTTAATTAAAATTTAAACTTGATTTCCATTTTATTCAATAAATAGTCAGCGCTATGACGTGGCGTATAGAAGAATTTACGCCTCGACTTCAGAATCTATTATTTAAAATTTCTTTTTTTTACTTTTGCTTTGCATTGCTAGTGCTACCACAATCAGTTACATAGATTTTTGGTGTTCATCTATACACGTAATCATAATTGAAGTATAGGGCTGTCGATTTTTTTCATTATCATCATCATAATTATTACAGCCCTTCACAAACATACTGCTAAACATAGCACTACCCCAAGAAATACCACATAGCACGGTCCTGAGCCACTTGCATCCATCTACTTCCTGCATATCTTACCAGGTCGTCACTCCATCTAGTGAGGGCCGCCCGACACTTTGCCTACTGTACTAGTAACTCAAACTCTAACATTTTATTGCGTACATAAATAGTTATTATGTTAGATATAATAGAGCCAAACATGAGTCCTGATAGGGCTCTGTCAGGCTTTTCAATAAGTATTATTTATAATCTATATTGAATAAAAAAGTTTCTGTTTCTGTTTCTGTTTCTGAACCCTTCTTCCCCATCGGTTGTCGATTTTCCGAACCGTATGGCTGGCCCATTGCCACTTCAGCTTACTAATCCGTTGGGCTTTGTTGGCTACTCTAGTTCTACTGCGTATATTCAAATTTTTTAATTCGAATTTCCTTTTCAGTTCATTCCAGTTCGCAATTGTCGAGTGAATTAGTACTAAAGCGAGAAATTATTTTAGATAAAAGAACGTACATCCAACTGTCTCGACGGGCACAGACCGGGGTGGCCACGAGCGCTTGAACCGTTTATCTATACGAATAAATGAAATTGAAGTGTCTGTTTGTAATACCAAAGTAACAGCTTTTTACTAAGTATATATGAAAGTGTATACGGTACTTAAAACAAAATCACAATTTTTTAAAAAAATTATATCTGTTGTCTGTCCGTCTGTCTGTCTGTCTGTTTGTTCCGGCTAATTTCCAAAGTGGCTGGACCATTTTTGACGGGACTTTCATTGGCAGATAGCTGATGTTATAAGGAGTAACTTAGGCTACTTTTATTTTAGAAAAATAATTAGGGTACAGCGCAAAAAAATTAAAACCGTAAATTGAACGCGGGCGGAGTCGCGGGGAACAGCTAGTTTAAGATAAAATTGGAAACGAATTTGTAAAATGTGTTCATAACAAATAAAAACAGTAAGCATATCTATCTATACATATAAATAAAATTGAAGTGTATCTAGTATCGAAATAACTGCCCTCATGGACTTGAGTACAAGGGATTATTTGTGTGCCATTATGAATAACCATTTTTTGTCTGTACGTCTATCTGTCCAGGCTGATCTCCTAAATAGCTGAACCGAATGTGATAAAAATTCAGGAACAAATAGAGAGAAATATAAACATATAATAAATTTTATCCCAGCAAGTTTTTGAGAAATCGTAAAATTCATCAAATAAAAATGGTGTATGACGATTATCTTTAATATAAACGATGATACATTGTATTTAACCTAGGCAAAGCCCAGACGGGTTGCTAATAATTAGACAAGTTTAAAGCGATAAAACCCATTTAGTTTTTTTTAATCTGTCAAAATAAATATAAGTTGTTTTTTACGTGGTAGAGCCATGCTGTAGATATATTGTGGTTGCAGCACGAATGTGTCGGCTCGACCGGGGTAGGACCACGCTCTCACAAAATACCAGCGTCAAATAGCAGCTCAATGCTGCTGTGTTTCGTATAATGAGTGTAGAGAACCGGAGACCCTTTTTACTGAAAAAGAGTCCATCTTAGTCCTCACGGATGACAACACATCTGCATTTAATTCGCAAACGAGGATAGATGTAGATGTCTATGGGCCACAGCATCCACTTACCATCAGGTGGAATGTGTGTTTGTTTGTCACCCTTATTCTATAAAAAAATAGTTATCTCATTACAGTGTAAATGATTCGCATCTCAAATGTCTCGTTATCATAAATTTTACAATTCTAAATATTTACATTTCGACGATAAAAATATCAACAATACTTCAAAATCAAAGACAAATTAAATTTTAGATTGAAATTATATATTTTTTATAGAAGATTGGGCAAACGAGCGAGAAATTTCTTCGCGGCCGACACCCCCTTTCTAAGTGCTCAAATTGAAAAAGTTTGTTAGCAGACGACTGAAATTGATCTGCTGTGAATATAAATTTGCGATCCTTACTTATACGCAAGATATTTACCAAGTCTCAATTGCACATCAAGTTTAGACTCAAATGAAAAAATACTAAAATATCTTAAAACGTCCAAACGTCCTTCAGGATTTTGCGCGCAAAATTAATAAAACAAAAACAAATTAAGCTCTTTTTAATAAGACAACAGCTACCAAATAGCAATTTAAACAGACCCAAAATCTGATCAGATTAAATTATTCATTACATTCAGGCAAAAGCCGTTCAGCCAACAAATAAGATCTATAAAATATTTACATTCTCTCCAATGTCAGTAATAGGGCGAATGCAAACGAATTAATTATGTTTTTCGCTCACGATTTCTGTAACTGAAGCAAGCTTTATACGTGGAGGAGCCACGCAGCAGCTACATATATTATGGTTACTACACAAAAGCTCGGATCGACTGAGGAAGGACCAAGTCCTTGAAGGACCGCAACCGTTAGATTGACGGAATACGAGACTAGTCAGAAGTTAATAGCTATGAGGAGGTATGTCGCGTCAAAGCATGTTTGATAGGATATATCTATTGGGTAGATCTTGGGAACAAAAGAAAAGGGGCCTCGCTGATATGACTTCGGCAAAGTCTATATTAACTGAATTGCTAATTGATTTCACCAGCAATACATTTTATAATTAATTAGGTATCTACCTATATATATTGATTACCATTATGTCAAAAAAGGAATTCTGGGGAAACTGTCGTTGTAAATCAATGTTTTTTTCTAAAGGCCATAGCTCGAAAATACAATTTTCCGATCTGTTTCTTGGGAAAAGTTTATTCGGTATACTCACCTCTTCAGAGATTATTGGAATTTTGTACATTTTGAATTTAAATCCTATAAAACGCAGGTAAGTGCTGCTTTTTCTCGGAAACATGTTATATGAATAGTTTTTAATTATTTTAGGATATCATGAAAAATAAATTTTTGATTCTATTCAGTTTCGTGCACTAAAGTATTTTTTAATCTGTTTACTGCTTTCTTAACAATCATTTTTCGATAGTCGTTGTAAGTAGAATGTTCATTACTAGCTAACGCACACAATGACAAATCAAAAGGAGAACGGCAGGCTTGTATGGGAATTTCGTACAGCTAAAAAATTTGGTGTTTTGGGATATTTTTTATTTTAATTGGCAGTTAGGAGGATAGACAAGCCCTATTTAAATTCTTAGATTTTTAAAACTTGAGACGCAAAAGTTATAACCAGTTTTAATTTTTAAGGTTATGTGCTAGTGTACCAATGTTTGACGGCTCCGTGGTGCAATGGTTTAGCAATGAGTTGCTGCGCTGGGAGGCGCGGGTTCGAATCCCGCACGTAACAAGTATTTGTATGAACTACAAATAAATGTTCCGGGTCTGGATGTTTGTCCTTGTGCAATTTGTGCTTATAAACTGCCTCCACGATACAGAAGATAATCCTAGTGTAACGTTTTTAAAAAATAAAAAGAAAATAAATGTAGATTGTTACATATATGCACATAAACATTGTTTTGGTGATAAAGTAAATGTTCTAGATTGTTTGTCGCTATCTTTATAGTGTTTTACTTACCATTACGTAGGTAGATTGCGATGAGGATCGTACCTATTCAGCGGGATCAATTAGGAGATACCTATATCACGCGTTATCGGGATTTTAGGTCATTTATACGCCAGTATATTCCAAGTCTATGCATTTTTCCATTTCATAGACAATGCTATTGATGTGCCATTAGCGAAACAAAAAACGTTGTCGATAAATTTATTTAGTCTATGACTTTTAGGGATTTTTATTAGTCCGGTTCGTAATATTTATTTATATCAATGAAAGCTTATGGAACCGTCATCTGACATCTTGAAACAAAGACGTAGTCGAATAATGTGGGATTTCGTACTATCGTTGTATAATTTAAAAGATATCATGAAAAGGGCACTAGGATATTTTTTATATAGGATAAGGGTGACAAACGGACACACAGTCCTCTTGATGTTAAGTAGTACCTGTGGCCCATAGACATCTACGTCTATCCTTAACTACGAATCGAAATACAGATGCGTTATCACCCGTGAGGACTATGATGGAATGCCTCTTTTCCAGTAAACGGTTTCTTCGGTTTTAAAATTCACCATAAGAAACACAGCAGTCTTAAGCTGCTATTTTAGGCTGGTATTCTGTGAGAGCGTGATCGCCCCCGGTCGAGCCGCCCCATTCATTCCACATCTATACTACTATCATAGCTGCAGGAATGCGTAGAGCATACGTACGAATCTACTTAAATTCAGTTGGTATATTTCCGCCAAATTTTCCTTAGACTTAATATGGGTTTCACAGGGAATAATAACTGTGTTTGTTTAATCATCACTGGGTTTGCTTTACGGAACTTACACAGTGGGCACTGCTACGATAGTATAATAACAGCGGCATGACTGCGGTCTGCCTTTTCTTTTGTCGCCAGATCACAACTACCAATAAATCGATTACGAACATATTACCCGTTTTCCTCTCTGCTCCTTCAAAATATTATCAATCACTTATTCATTAAATACAGCCTATCAAAAGTCCACTGCTGAACGTAGAGGGAATATTTGCCATAGTTACCTCTTAGCAAATGGGTTGGCAACCGCAAATTTTACTTATTTTGGGTTGTTATCACGAAGATACTGTTGCCTATCTATCTCCTGTTTATTTTCCACTGTCGCCTTTTACGATACCCACGATCTTAATGCAAATATATGAATTTAAAGACTTTTATTGCAAGTTCATAAAAACGTTTCTAAAAATATCTAGAAGAGTCGTTCTTATTACAAATTAAAGATAATATGTTTGTTTTTAATTTCTGAACCTAGTATTTGTTCACATATAATTAACACTTAAAACAAGTTAACACACATAAATTTTTAACTGATGTATGTAGTTATTGCCACATACATTGGAAAAAGACTTATATTTTTCTGTGAATATTGTTGTAACTATCGTATACAAACACTGACGAAATCTAAACTCTGGGTATGTTAATTTTGTGTATGAAATAATATTGTAAGTATGAAATACAACAACTGACGCAGCCAGTACGCCACGCTAAAAAGTTGTATGAACGATATCTCAGAAAAAATACATAATATACTAAATTATCTTTCAGCATAGTCAAGAATGCAATAAATTATATTCATATATTAAACTCTACAAAGATACTATAATAAATACAGTTTCTAGTCCAATTTCAATCTTTAAAATTCTCTATTGTAAAACTGCAGTTTTGGGGGTACAACAACTTACGTGGGAGGTATCGATTTGTCTCTGTTTAGTGTAGCTTTTTTGTTTCATTGAGTTTCTAATCACAACAACAATTTAAGTAAAGTTTAATGAACAAAAATAGGCTGTATATCCAAATATAATACACGCATTCTTTCTTTACTTTTCTTTGTACTATGTGATCCTTAAAGGCCGAGGTATCTTAAAGAAAAATTTAAGTTCGTAGGCCCAAAGTAAGATTATTCCAGATTAGCTGATAAACCTTATTTTACGAATGTCTGTTCCCAACTCTATTTTTTCATTCCGCCTTTTGTGTCAAAGCTATCAAATTATGGAACTCGCTTCCTTAAACAATTAAGACAACTCAAAGCACAGTCTTTCAAAAAAATATTATTAAGATATAGGTATGTGTTCTACTTAATATATATAATATCTGTATTTCATAAATATGTTCTATATTAAATATATGTGAATATCGCATTTTTTATATTCTATACAGGGTTATTTTGCAATAACTGGCCAAATTTGGAGAGGGGGTTCAGAATAGATAATATAAGCGAAAGGTCAAAAATATATATGTGATTTTTATCCTTTTATTTCTTCTATATTTAAGTTTTTTACTCTTTATATCTTCTATATTTAAAATGAGAATGCATAATTTTAAATGATTGTCATTCGTAAATATGTAGCGCCTAATATTTTATTAGCACTTACAAGTTCTTAAGGGAGTGTGTAATTCGGAAGCAGTTGGTAGAGTTCAGCCAGTTCGACGCTCGCGCTCGGTGACAGATATAGCGCATCTACAGTTACACTGCTAGGTAGATTCCTCGGCCGACCCCGAGCGACAGTTTTCGCTTGACCGTGACCTCATTACGTACCAGTGTCCTATTTTTAAAATTTCGTAGGTTAATTTCGCAACGTAAATATTCAAATCGCAAGTACTATCAAATGTTACGGTGTTACATTTTAAGCAATGAAAATTTATATGGTGTGCCAAGATTATACGAAAGTGAGTCTTTACCGCGGTTGCAACGATAATAAATTAACGCACATGTACTATCCAATCGAAGAACTATTTTTGGAGCTAACCAAAAGCTGTTAGAGTTTGGACAGTTCCCCACTCCGTCACATGGAAGTGCTTGAGGTAGTAATTCAGTTATAAGCCCATCTGTCAAAAACGCAGTGATCGAGTTTTTCGACCAATTATGCAGCTCGAGTTCAGAGTTAGCCAGTACCTATGGAAACTACCGAAATCTTCTAGGTATCTCCCATTTCATCACCAATGTGTGCAAGCACTGAATAATAACGATGGCCCGCCTCGAAAATATGTTTGTGAGTTGTGAGTGTAATTTTAAATGATCGCATATTAAGTTCTTAATAGTTGTAAATACTTGATTCCAAATTTAAATACGCTAAAAACAGTCGTCGGTTACGTCGTTGAAATATATTTTTTTTTTATTTTATTTATTATGTCGATTCTAAGCCCGTTTAAAGTATGAAGGGAAAATTGTATTCATAATTCGGGTCACGTAAATAAATAGTGGGCAAAAGCTCCGTGAATTGACTCGTACACACACGAGCACGCGTATGCTGTAGTTGTTGCCCATTAATCACATTCAATTTTGGATATTTTCAAATAAATGTAGAAACCTTATTTACGCGTATTTTTAAAAACTTCAAAAAGTGTATCAGTAGTAGTCTTGAAAAATATCCCCATATATATCTTACATGTAATATATACTTGGTCATCATCTATTTATGCACACTTATATATTTGTTTAAATGAAAATGATCTACCTTCACCAAGGTATGCCTAGTAGAGATTGCTGTTTATATACAAATTAAAGTTAAGAATTAATTTTTTCATATTGCATATATTTTACATAAATACATATTATCACATTTTACATAAGGAGTATAAATAAATATTAAGCAGTGTGTGACGTGCGTACCTTAAGACGATCCATAATAGAAACGCAGGAACCAGCTGAACGGCTCAGTTTCCGCAGATCTCGCCTGTGCGTCGTAGCTGGGTGTTGTCATCATCATCATCATCATCATAACAGTACTTCAAAATCCACTGAAAAATTTAGGCCTCCCCCAAAGCATGCAAACATGGCCCTGAGTCAACTGTATCCATCGAATGCCTGCATATCTTATCAGGTCGTCACTACATCTAGTGAGGGAACGCCCTACACTTCATCTACCGGTATGAGTTTGCCATTCGAGAACCTTTCTTCCTCATCTGTTGTCGTTTCTTCCAGGTACATGGCCAGTCCATTGCCATTTCAGATTACTAATCTGTTGGGCTATGTCGGTTACTCTGATTCTATGTCAGATTTTCCCATTTCTAAATTAATCACGCAGAGAAACTTCGAGCATAGCCCTCTCCACGGCTGGGCATGAACAATATTACCCGCCCATACAGTTTCCCTCACGATATTTTCCTTCACCGCAGAGCACATAGTAAATCAGCGTTACATATTCCAGGTAACAATTTTATTATAATATAATATTATGTGAAATTTACGGCGAGAGATAATCCACTGAGCTACCTCGGCTTGCAGAATGTTTTCGATGAGCTGCAATGATTTCTATAATAGAAAAAAGTTCTCGAGTGGCAGCCTCGTACCGGTAGGCGAAGTGTGGGGCGTCCCCCCACTGGTGGAGTGACAACCTAGTAAGACATGCAGGAAGTCAATGAATGCAGGTGGCTCAGGACCGTGCTTTGTGGCATTCCTTGGGGGCGGACTATATTCAGCAGTGGACTTGTAAAGGGCTGTAATGATGATGATGATGAAGTTTTACTTACCTCATTCCAGCTTTACCGTTTTTCTAAGGCTTACCTATAAAAGAAAAGAGTACTTATATTATTAATTTTTGTCTAAGGCATCGAGAGAAGTGTTTGTATCATATGATGGTTAATGTTAATGTTATAAACCTAAGATTATCCGACTAAATTTACGTTTAAGTTTGAGCTAATATTATCTTTTTTCATGCTAAATTGTCTAAAATAGAACTTAAAGGCAACCTCGCGGCTAAACATTTAGAAACAAAATGGAAATAAGAATACATTATCGAACATAAATGATTTAAATTATTTATTGTCTACCGACTTTAAAAAGGTACTCAATTCGACTGTTTTTTTTATGTGTGTTAACTCATAACTTTTTATTATGTGAAACGATTTTGATGATTCTTATTAGGGTTCCGTACCTCAAAAGGAAAAAACGGAACCCTTATAGGATCACTTAGTTGTCAGTCTGTCTGTCTGTCTGTCTGTCTGTCTGTCTGTCTGTCAAGACCCTTTTTCTCAGGAACGCGTGGAGGTAACAAGCTGAAGTTCATATATACTCAAGTCTACTGTACCTTGGAGCTGTGAAAAAATCAAACTTCTCAGCCAACACAATCAAAAGATACAGCCATTTATGCCGCAAATTTTCGAATCAAAACCTACAGGGCACTTCCCGTGAACTCAGGATCTTGAAATTTGGTACGAAGCAACGTTTAATAGCACATATAAAAGAAAAATTGCAATAAGCATAAATTTTTAGTTTTATCATATAATAAAAATATTTTTAATAATTTTAAACTTATATACCTACGGATTTGTTCGGAACCCTCGGTGCGCGAGTCCGACTCGCACTTGACCGGTTTCCTTATTTGAAAGCTGGTGCTTCACATGTAGTCCCATATAAATTTTATTAAGGTCTGACTAATAGTTTTTGAGTTATTCTTAATAATTTGTATTGAAGTCGGTTGCACAAAATTTTAAATTTTATATTATAGTTATTAAACAGCAACGTTTTTATGTACCTTCAATTTTAGGATTTTATACATTACAAATCATAATTTGTATGCGCTTAATGAGTTATTTTTTACTAAAATAAAACCTGCAGCTTATACATTTACCGATATATATCGGTACTCATCCGCTGCTCATCCGGTACTGTGGCGACTAACGCCGGTGTTCCTCAGAGATCCGTTCTCTCCGCAGCTCTCTTCCTGCTGCATATAAATGATCTGCTCATTCCCAGTGTCTATGGGTATGCAGACGACAGCACAGCTGTGGAGAGATACCAAGCAAGCGCCCAGGCCAGTCGGGATCAAATCCAGTCAGAAAGAGAGGCTATGGTTGAGCGTATGAGTCTCACACTACGAGCAGTCTCCGAAAGGGGCGATGCCAATCTCGTGAGATTTAACGCCTCCAAAACACAAGCGTATCTTTTTACCACTAAAAGGAATCCGCTCACCTTGGTTCCTACTTTCCGGAATGTATCCTTGGAACGTAAAAAGTATCTTGGAACACTGACCGCCTTCACTTGTTGGGTATTGAATTTTCTCCGAACCTAAGCTATGGGTGGTTCATTGAGTCCAGAACCAAAGCAGCCGGAAGGAAACTTTGTGTTCTTGCAATGGTGCGGCCTTATATAAAGCGCAAGTCCGGTCGTACATGGAGTACTGCTGACACATATAGGCTGGTGCTGCAAAATACCACCTGGACTCAGTGCAGAGACGTGCTAAGAGGCTCATTGGTGACCTTGATTTGGTTGAAACCAGTCTTGTCAGCCTCGAGCACATGTGCAGAGTAGCCAGTCTCTCGGCATTCTATATTATAATGACTTATCTTATCTTGTAGGGAACAATCATGATTTAGTATTATTTGCTGATGATACCTCATTAATTTTTAAACTTAAATTACACTTAATTATGGCGATGTAAATAATGCTCTATCAAAATTAGTACATTGATTTAACGCCAACAATTTGCTCTTAAACGGCAATAAGACAAAATGTTATAAATTTACAATACCTAATGTAAAACATTCAAAAACCAATGTGCTCTTAAATGGGGAGGAGTTGAGTCTTGTGGATAGCACTGTTTTTTTTCGGTATTACTATTGACATGAAACTTCAATGGGGCCCCCATAAATCTAAATTAGCAAGCAGACTTATTTCTGCAGCATATGCTTTAAGAAAGATTACAAGTCTCATAGATGTTGAGACAGCTAGGTTAGTGTATTTTAGTTTACTTTCATAGCGTAATATCTTATGGAATTTTGCAATGGGGTAATGCGACTGATATTGAAGCTATGTTTGTTTTGCAAAAAAAAGCCGTACGGGCGATTTATAATTCTAAATTGTAAAGAGTCCCTCAGAAAAAATTTAAAGAAATAAACATATTAACTTTAGCATCGCAATATATTTATGAAAATGTAATATACGTACATAAAAACATAAAAAGCTTTAATAAGAATAAGGATGTTCATACCTTAAATACTAGGAACAAACATAAGCTAGTAATTCCAATCACTAGACACCACAGAATTAGTTATTCATTTATTGGGCAATACGCTTTTACAACAAAATCCCAGAACATGTTCAAAGTTTGTCAATAAACAAGTTTAAAAGTTTTATTAAAGAAAAACTGTACAAAAAGGGTTATTATAATATCAAGGAATACATGAATGAAAATAACCCCTAGGAATAAGGTGATCTCCACTATGTTGGTTCTATGAAAATTTATTTAAAATTGTATAAACAAAATTATTGTTAAATGAAATTATGTTTAAAAAAAGTCCCGCTGGGTTTCTTGCTGGTTCTACCCAGGACAGGGGTATTTTCCGAACCAGTGGTAAATAAAAAAATGACTTTCATTAAGTATTATGTAATAATCAATATTGAATAAAAATCATTCTATTCCATACTATTCTATTTTATTCTACAGGATGCATTTCGTTGAGTTTGCGCAGCAATTACACGCTTTAATTCCTCCCTATCCTTTCCACCATCGGACAATCAGGCGGTTGGCGGGTCTTCATCCCTTTGTTGTGGATATTCCACGCGTTAGAACCAAACGGCTTGCTTCGTCTTTTGTAATGCCTACAGCAAAGGAGTGAAATAATTTTCCGGCGTCCATCTTTCCCGTCCGAATACAATCTGGGCGTCTTCAAGGCAAGAGTGAATAGGCTTTTGTTACGATAAGACAGTGCGATTTACCATTTAAGGCTACATCACTACTAACGACCAGGTGGGATTGTGGTCAAGTACTGGCTTATAATAAGTAAAAAAAAGAAAGAGCAATGGCAGAAAAATAGTTGAGAAAAATTATAGCGTCTAGAAATAAGTTATATATAAAATGAGTTTTATAATTTTTCTATGATTTTTCAAATAAAAATGTATTTTAATTAAAGCCACAGAAAAAAACAAACATTTTTGGGAATATCAAATGACTTAAATCATTTTACTCCATTCAAAAGTTGCCATTTAGTATATTCATACTATTTTCGTATACACTTTGTAACACTACCCACACAACACAAAATATTTTTATATTAAGTTAATATAAGTAATAACTGTACTATCAGTAATAATAACAATAAAAGTGATATGGCTGAGAATAAGTCTCTTACAAAGAATTTCCTACAATAATACATTATCTCAATCATAGTACTATGTAACAATTCCATTTAATGTTATGCCAACACTGACTAAAATAAAAAGGCACTGTATTTTTTTTACTGGCTTTACGGCTCTGGGTTCTAGCCCTTCTGAGAATGTCACTATGATATAAAAGCCCTGGGCCATGCCAGAAATATACATTCATGGTATGCAAATATATAAAAGAGATATAATAATCTAAAAACTCTCAATTATGTATTATTTATTAAGCTAACATCAAACAACCACAGGAAGCATGACTCTTTCCAAGTGAAGTAGGATATAACCTAAATATTTTCAAATGTAAATATCTTTTTTTTGAGGCCTTCTCAGTACAAAATTCTTTGACAGAGTTATTAAGGGACTGACGCTTAACATTTTAAGATATTTTTGGTATATAGACGCTACCAATTCTTCTCAACTAATTTTATGTATGAAAGTCTGCCATTGCTCTTTATAATTAAAAATGTTGTACAACCGACTTTAATATTAATTATTAAGAATAACTCAAAAATTATTAGTCAGACTTAGATCAAATTTATGTGGGACCACATGTGAAGCACCAGATTTGAAGTAAAAAATAATCATCTAAATCGGTTCACCCACTAAAAAGTTATGAGTTAACACACATAAAAAACATACAGTCGAACTGAGCAACGGCTCTTTTTGAAGTCGGTAGAAAATAGAAACCGTTACAAAACATTTTTCCTTGCTTGTCTTCAGCAATGTGACAATTGTGTCAATTATGTATTACATAATGGACAGTGTAAGATACCTTTACCTTTAGTCGATATTGAGTATACTGTATATTGAAAATAACTATAAAATAAATTTCACTGTCAAAAGCTACGTATATTTAACTTATTTTATTTTGTTATTTAGAGGCCATTCTGGCTTACAAATTTCAACAAAAAGATCAGTCAATATATAAGACAGTTAGTTAGTTAGTTTATTTTTTGATTTCAGACATAATACTTATTTATAAAGGAAAATATTTCTGCTGCGTCGTTGTCAACTGTCAAAGCATAACGACAACATACAATTTTTATCAATATGGAATAAATCCAGGGTAGTAATGTGATAATATTTCATTTATAGAGTAAAGTGCTTTTATTTAGGCCGTAAATGATTGTGTTTCAGGGAAAGATAAGAAACCTACCCAAAGTCTTCGATTGTGTTCACCATGAAATATTAATCAGGAAACTACAACACTACGGTGAAAGAAGTAATGCTCTGATATAATTTTTTTTATATTTAAGTAACAGAACGCAAAAAGTTGTCATTAATAGTATGAGCTCTTCCGAGTCGATAGCACAAATAGGCGTGCCTCAAAGCTCAATTCTTGGCCCCTTTCTGTTTTTATACATACTAATGACTTACCTTACATAGTAGGGGATAATATTATAGTATTTATTATTTTATTAGTATTGCTGATGACATTTCATTAATTTTCAAATTAAAACGACGATTATTGAAATATGACGAAGTAAATAATGCTATATCTAAATTAGTAAATTGGTGTAATTTTAATAACTTGCATTTAAATGGCACTAAAATGAAATGTATTAAATTCATGACTCTAAATGTCAAACAATTAAATACTAATGTAATTTTAAATGGGGAGATACTGAGTCTAGTAGATACCACCATTTTCCTTGGAATAACACTAGACGCGAAGCTTCAATGTAGCCCTTATATATCAAAATTAGCAAGCAGACTTAGTTCTGCAGCATATCCTGTAAAAAAGATTAGAAAACTTACCAGTGTGGAAACGGCTACATTTGTTTACTTTAGCTATTTCCATGACATATTGTCGTATGGTATTTTGCAATGGGTACACGCGACTGATACTGAAATTATATTCGTTTTCAGAAGAGGGGTATAAGAGCAATCTATGATTTAAAACGTAAAGAGTCACTCCGACAAAAAATTAAGGGAATTATTATATTTACTTTGGCCTCTCAATACATTTATGAAAATGTAATATACGTACATAAAAATAAAAGTAGTTTTATAAAGATAAGTGATATTCATTCTGTAAATACTAGGAACAGACACAAGCTAGTAGTACCAGTTACTTGACTCCACCGAGTCAGTAATTTATTCTTAGAGCGATGTATACGCTTTTACAACAAAATCCCAGAAAATATACAAAATTTGGCCTGCTCAAAGTTCAAAAACTTTATTAAACGAAGTTTGTATAAAAAAGTTTTTATAATATTAAGGAATTTATGGATAATAATAACCCCTGGGAATGAGGTGTAGCGATCACCTCATTCCCAGGGGTTATTATTATCCATATATATATATATATATATATATATTTCCAGGCTATTTTTACTTTGTTATATGTGGTTAATTATGTAACATTCATGATTGTAAGCTGTTATTTTTTTTAAAGTCTCGCTGGGTTTCTTCCTGGTTCTTCCCAGGACCGAGGTTTTATTTCGAATCAGTGGTAATTAAACAAAAGAGTGACTTTCAGTAAGTACGACATTATTTCAGATTAAACTCTAATTACGCTTAGAAAAATTAAGTAAAAAATGTAGTGGTGTGTAAGTTTATCCACTACCATATCATCCCATGGGTTTCGTGATACGTTACAGAGGGTAAGAGATCAGGAAATGGACAGCATCCTCTTATAAATAACGGCTAAAAATTAAAAAATGCGATTGCCGACGCTCTTACCAAACGTGGCAACTGTAGCAGATATCCCCCCTATGGAGCAACATAGGCCTCTCCCATAGGGAGGCTTACGTTCAGCAGTGGACCTTAATACGCTCTAACGGTGACGGAAATAGATTAAACACAACATTATTTATAAAAGTACCGCTAAATATCAGAAATTATTTAATTAAATTATCTCTTTCTCTTTTCTTCTCTTATTTGTACCATTTGCTATAGAGACCATCGGTCCTTGGGGTCCACGTGCGGTGGGGTTCCTAAAGGAACTCCATCCGTGGAGGATTGTTGCTGCTCGTGATAAGAGGGCTGGTTCTTTTCTCGCTCAAAGGCTAAGTATAGCAATTTAGCTAAAAAACGCAGCCAGCGTTCTTGGCACGATACCGTGGGGAGTAGGACTGTATGATAATTAAGCTTTTAGTTTTAGTTTTTTTATTATAGCTTTTTATATTGTATGTAATAAAATATTGTCTATTTAAAAAAAATAAAAAAATTAAATATATTTAAAAAGCTTTGTTCTTTATTTTTGGTGTGCAATAGAATCCTATAGCGAAAATATTTTAAAGCACAGATTTCTTTGCTGTTTTTCCGGCTTCCGCTCAAGAAGCAAGTTATAAAGCGGACAGCAGAACCTCATTATAAAACGGCAGTGGACTAAAAAATTAAAAAGTAAAAGCTAACTTCAAAGAAGTAAAAAGTGTGAAATAATTTTAACATAGCCGCTTTAAGAATCGGTGCCGACTTCGGGTAGAATCTACTAGTTAGTCTGTGGTGGCGACATAACGTAAAGGAGAATTAAAGCCCCGACTTCAAAAGCTGTTTTGTGGTTTTTTGTTATAAGTTAGTTTTTTACTCTTTTGAATGAACTGTGGAATATTACATTAATACTTAAGAATTATCACATTAAAAACTTAATGCCCTATTTTTCACTCTTACTGGCAGAATTATTCTCCAAATTTATATGGGTCCACCCTTGAAATACAACCTATTCAATAAAAAATAATCTTCGAAATCGGGCCTCAATTAGTAAATATAACACTTAATATAACATACATGGAAAATAAATACACAGTCTGTATGGGCGTTGAATTTGTAGGTGTGCTGCGCACACACACATGTATACTTAGTAATGTTGTACCTCTCTACTAAGTACTAAGAATAGTAGTCAGTAGCTAGTTGCCCACCAACTGTATTACACGCTCCTCTATAATAAATATGTCATAAAAGTTGTGCAATCTTTCATTATGGTCACCCATAAGCACCCATAAGGAGTCAGCTCCTAAACTGGTGACCCCGACGTGATGTTAATACAGTAGTGGGCAATTTTCGCGTGTGTTGTGATCGGACGGACAATTTATAATAGTAAAATGAGTGTGCCGCTTCCGCCACCGCCACAGAACGTGCCGCATGTTAACGTGCCAATCATCCAGGACATCCAGCCGCCCGCGCCACCGGCTATTATGGCGCCAGGTGTAAATTCAGTGACTCTACAGTCCCGGCTCTCGGACTTTTGGACGGACCAGTCGCGCGTGTGGTTCGTACGCACAGAAGCTATCCTCACACCGCAGAGGATGAGTGATGAGGCAAAGTTTGACCTGGTCGTGTCCAAGCTGAGTAAGGAGGTCATCGCGCAAGTGACAGACATATTACTAAATCCGCCTCCTACCCACAAGTACGACACACTTAAAGCTCGGCTACTCCACATCTATGAGGAATCAATGTCGAGGCAGATCGAACGGTGTCTCAACTCTCACCCCCTGGTGGCGTTGTCAGAGAATATCGAAGACCTTGACTACTTGACACCGGCTCACTTGCTATTTGGCGAGCCTTTTCTTGAACCACCACTATCCACTGAGGGTAATGACATGACCTTCACTACAAGATGGCAACTTACGGAGAAAATTTACAAAGACTTCTGGAGAAAGTGGTCCACTGACTATCTCCAAACTCTATAAATTCGAAGCAAATGGCACTTTCCTACATGAAACTTAGAATTTGGGGACGTCGTCATCGTTATAGAAGCCAATATTTCTCCTGCCAAATTAATCCTGGGACGGGTATTGGAAACTCACCCAGGTGCGAACGGTCGGGTACGAGTCGTCACACTGAAAACTTAAACAAGTTATATGAAGCGACCGATTACAAAATTGTCACGCCTTCCGTTGGAGCCGTCATTTTATACAAATGCATCTTCTGACGTTAAAACCAAGAAACACACCGGGAAAACGCAGAAATAACAACGGCAAAAAAACTTTGATCTTGATCATTTCAACCATACGACGAATACAACAGCAACTTCCAGACCTAGCTGACATGAGAGACGGAAGAGTTGACTTCCATCTCATCAAGCCTAACCAATTTGAAGAGTAGCTCAACATCATTTCCGGTCATTTACCAACTGAATAATCGCTACCCAATGTGAACACACGCCATTGCACGCGAAGCCTGTACAAGCTGGCGCTTAACAAGTGCATACCTAATATTCGAAGTGAAGCCACCGCTAATAAACAACGAACAATTTGAACTTAACCGCTTCATTCCTATTCCGCAAATAACTGGACATATAGAGAAAACTATAGTACTCACTTCTGAATACCTCCCTGTAACCTAAAAAGAAACATGATAGTGCCCTTAGAAGATCGAGATGCGTCATCATGCTAAAATCTTCAAGAAAACAAAATGTTATGTGCTATTAATCAACCTCACAACCATATGTTATGTGAAGCGCAAATGTTAAACAATGGCGACTTATCAACATGCCACACAAGAGTATTGGATTGCAACGACAGGTGAGTACAATTACACAATCGTGACGCGTGTCTGTTCTCCTGTTACGAAGACTGCTCAATGCGCATTTTCTGCCCAGCTGGAGTAACGTCACAGCACTTTTACGGCACGGGGATTATGTCACTCGGTCTTGGGTATATGTTCAATGGAAAAAGCTTCATCATTCATGCCCGCAACGACTATCACAGCGAGTTGAAATTAACAGGCAGTGAAGAAAGAATGTACATGCGCGAATCAAGCCTAAACCACATACCGACAGACTTCAATGATACATTTGTTCCTGATGATCATAAAGACGCCTTACAATATTTTTTCATATGGCTACAAAACGCCATATGAAAAAGATTTTCATACAAAACAACAATATTTTTTTTAAGTTAATCAGGATTTTCGTGCATAGACCATGCATTGATCCATATTGGTTTAAAAAGGCTAACCATACAAAAGAAGTAAAAGAGTCTCCAGAAAATTGATGGGCATCATTCAGAAAGAAAGGAAGATATTTGACATCTGAAAAGCAGGAATGGATAATAGCAATTTATGAATTCCGAGGAGTTTTGAATATATTTTCAGGCAGTTTAATTTGGTTACCTCCTGCTAAATACGAAAGTATGCAATGTATTATTTTACCTACTATTGTGATGCTGTACGCATGTTTGACACTAAAATAGCAAAAAGAGGCAGCAATTTAAAAATTTAAAAAGTAGAAGACAGGGTACAGAGATAACAAAAATGACACAAAAAATAATATTTTAATTAAAGAAACTCATCGTTCTCAATTATTGTATAAAAAACAGGCGTACCACAGGGTAGTATACTCGGTCCTTTATTATTTCTACTGTATGTTAATGACCTTCCCAATGCCACTTCACACAAGTGTATCCTTTTTGCAGACGATACAACTATAATAGTTAAAAGTGATGGTAATACTATAATTCATTAGATTCGCTTGCAAATACGGCACTAACAAATATCATAGAATGGTTAGAGGCTCATGATTTAAGGGTCAATCTACAAAAAACGAAGATTATGCAATTTAGGTCATACAGGTCATCTAAACAACACTTTAATATTCTATACGACATTAACAAAATCGATGAAGTAGACAATTATAAATTTTTAGGAGTAAATATTGATACACATCTGAACTGGAAGGAGCATATTGGTATCGTTTGTAAAAAGCTTCAACGATTCGCTTTTGCTTTAAAAAGTGTTAAGCAAAATATATCAGTGGAGGCTGCCCTCACCGCGTACCATGGCTACGTATCCTCAGTGCTTAGTTATGGGATTTATCTTTGGGCTAACTCTGTTGAGGTAGAAAGAGCACTTTTAGTTCAAAAACGATGCATCCGTGCCTTATGCAACATTTGGTATTTAGATAGTTGTAAACTTTATTTTAAAAAATATAATATTTTTCCATTACCTTGTTTATATATTAAAGAAGCCTGTCTTTTTGTCAAATCATTCCCTAAGTATTTTAAAACCCGCCCAGATACTACAACAAGGCTTTTGAGAAGTAAATATGCAGACCTAATATATCAACCTCCCTGTCATAAAAATATGTATAAGAGAAATGTATATAACATGAGTATATTATTGTATAACACATTACCTAAGAATTTAAAAGATAAAGAAGGAGTCTCTTTTAAAAATAATTTAACAAAATAGTTATTGGAAAATTGTTTCTATAGCCTAAAACAATATTTAGAATGGAAAAATTAGTTCCATGATTTATGTGATCCACTTACAGATAGTTTTTTTTTTTGTATTATGTACCTAAATATTTGCACGTCTGCGAGCAGGCTAAACACATGTACACTAGATTTAACTTAAGACCCTGTCAACTGTGTTTCTTGCAAATAAAGAATTTGTATTTGTATTTGCAATAATAATAGTCTGTTGCTAACTGAAATTTTTTAAAGTGAAAATTAAACAGGTATGAACAAACTTTCATTTTATACTGATTGCTGCTATCATCATCATCATCATTACAGCCCTTTAAAAGTCCACTGCTGAACATAGGCCTCCCCCAAGGAATGCCACAAAGCACGGTCCTGTGCCACCTGCATCATGTGTCACTCCATCTAGTGGGGGGATGCCCTACACTTCGCCTGCCGGTACGAGGCTGCCACTCGAGAAGCTTTTTGTCCCATCGGTTGTCGGTTCTTCGAGCTATCTGGCCGGCCCATTGCCACTTCAGCTTACTAATCGGTTGGGCTATGTCGGTCACTCTGGTTCTACTGCGGATATCCTCATTTCTAAGTTTATCACGCAGAGAAGCTCCGAGCATAGCCCTCTCCATAGCTCGCTGAGCGACCTTGAGCTTCCTCATCCGACCAGCAGTGAAGGACCAGATTGCTCAAGATGATTTATATCTAGATAAAAGTAAGTATACATTTTCCTTATATATCTATAAACACCAAATATTGAAAGTTTTATTTCTTCATCTGACGGCTCTTCATCAGTGACTTAGCATTACGTTTAGACATTGTGGGCCGCGGATTCGAATCCTACACAGAACAAGTGTTTATAAGGCCTACAAATAATTGTTCTGGATCTGGATGTTTGTCCTTGTGCAATTTATGTGAGGATAATTGTAGATGTTTATAGACCACAGCATCCACTTACCAACAGGTGTCTCATCCTTTTCTATAAAAAAATATGTATCTATTACATATAATAAATCTGTGTGTGAAAAGTCGTGTCTATAATTCTAATATTTTCTGGAAAAAAACAATTCCAGGGGACTAAATAAAGGGCACTGAGGCCAAATTATTGGTTTTTAGAATTTTTGTTTATCTGTCTGTGTATTATCGTTTAACGTAAAAACTACTAGGCAGATTTCCATGAAATTTTGTGTATAGATAGTTAGGGACACGGGGCAATTTATAGGCTACTTTTTATCCGATTGCAGACCATTAAAAAGAGGGTTAAGTATTTTACTTCCTCAAGATGTTCATATCTATTATCGATTGTTTATGATTTTTTTTAATAAATAACAAATTTATAAAAAAAAGCTTAAAATGAGTTTTAACCGTTGCATTATAATTTTAACTACGCCGAAAATCTAAATTTCACTTATATATATAAACCACGCTTAGCGAGTGGGTTGGCATCTGCAGTTTTTTATTACTCTGCACTGTTATCAGGAAGATGCTGCTGTGGCGGTGCTATCGTCGCGCCACAAGCAAAACACATCGAAGCCTAAATCGCACTAACAAAGTTCCGAATTTAAAGCAGCATATATAGAATAGCTCCGAACTACCAATCAGAGCGTTGCCCGCTCCCCGGGCAGGACACCTTGCCCGGCGGGAAATCTTCCCTTTTTCTTCCATGCGCCACAGTGGTGACCACCCGACGTGATATGAACACGCAACCTTCGGAAACTACAACTTCCAAAACCTCCGTCATCGTCCTGAAGTATCCCATTCATTCGCTCCCGAGCAGATATTGTCTGCAGTCTTCACATTCTGCAAGCCAAGCCACACTGCCATCCATCTCCTGTTTCAGTTTCCCTTCTGTCTCCTTTTACGACACCCACAAGACGAAATGAAGTATTAGTTTCCATTTTGCCGCCTCTACATTGCTAATAAATTTCTACTCCCGTTCATCATTTCGATTCCCTCCATAGATATAAGTTGGATATTATCCCATGTTGCCACGCTTGGCAGGCGGGTTGCCAACTGCATATTTTTAATATGTTGAGAAAAAGATGCTGCTACCCATCTTCTCTATATTTCTACTCCCGTTGATGAATATAGTCCCTGTCATACGTTCATCGTGAATAGAACTACATTTATGAAATTTTAACTTTAATTGAAGTAGTTTTAATGATATTTCTAAACTGAAGCCAACGCGAGCGAAGTCGCGGGTGAAAAGCTAGTAAAGAATATATACCGGAGACTACTGTTTATGCGGCATTAATGACGAACAAAAGTAAAACCAGACAAATAAATATTGTTCCACAATTTAACGATGTAAAATCGTATGTCATGTATATTTCCTTTTGTCGTATTCTAGTGTTGAAAATAGCTGTAATGGAACAGAGCGAATTGTCACTGATTCGAAATGGATATCCGCAAAGTAACTCCTGATTCTATTAAATCAATAAATTATACACTGATTTGAATTTAACTTTTTAGAGCGGCAAAATACATTGATAATTGGCACGCGTAAAGTATGCTGCACATGATTTGAATTTCGATATTTTTCAATCGGTTTATAGGTTTTTTTAATTAAAAACTTATTTGAAAGAAAAAATTACAAATATGTATACCATGGGCTTCTTCTTCGTTGACCTAAAATCATTTTTTTTCTAAAAAGTAAAAGTCAGCCGGTGTAATACATACCATGATGGTCATTAAAAAAATTATGTCCTTCTACCGGTGGCCACGATGTTCTCTTTTCTTTAAGCTACAAGGGTTATAATTCATTTTTCTCTAACGATAAATGATTATTTAACTCTAAATTTATTAATCGCAAAAAAATACGAGCCAAGAATCTAATCCTGGCTTTGTGAGTAACACTTAAATACTTTTAAAACACGTTTTATGTATTGAACGAGACGTAAATATCTACGACTGTATTTCACTTTGCAAAGTTAAGATGAATGGGAATTTGCTACTGCAGTTGGTTACACAAACAAACTATCGTTGAGAAGTATTACAGCTGTCTTTTGAAATTTACTGCTTAGCATTTCAATAACGTTGGCTTTCAAAGCAAATTATTTAAACATTGCAAATCGAATATCATTTCAACTATTGTTTTATTTAAATAAAAATTGAAGCATAAAATACTTAAACAACCCTCATTATGCATGACCGGTGAGGATATTATTGAGGATATAAAGTCATAGTTATGATATTTTTGTATTATCATCAATTCATAATCGTCGGAAAAACTTTACATTATTTCCGACGTCCGGAAGTTACGTGTAGTTGCGTCGTAATTCATACATGGGTGTCAAAAGAGGCAATACAAAGAAACTAAAAGTAGAGATGTATAGCATCATCTTCTTGATAGCAACTCCAAAGTATAGAAACTGCGATTACCAATGCTCCTGCGCGGTAACTAGGTTGAAATCCCACTATGAGCCTAGACTGTAAATTGAATTTGGTTGAAAATTTATTATCTTCTTTTTAAGTGGTAGAGCCATGCTGCACCTATATTATGGTTGTAGCACGAATGGGTCGACTCGACCGGGGAAGGACCACGCTCTCACAGAATACCAGCGTAAAATAGCAGCTTAACGCTGCTGTGTTTCGTATGGTGAGTGTAGAGAACCGGAGACCCTTTTTACTGGAAATGAGGCATTCCATCTTAGTCCTCACGGGTGACAACGCATCTGCATTTCGATTCGTAATACAAGATAGATGTAGATGTCTATGGGCCACAGCAACCACTTACAATCAGGTGGACTGTGTGCACGTTTGTCACCCTTATCCTATATAAAAAAAAAAACCTGTGCTCTGAGAAGAGCCATCAAGAATTTTACAAAATTTTAGTGCTATTTATATGAATTAAAATAGAACCAGCATGGTAGCGATCACCTCATTCCCAGGGGTATTTTCATTCTAAATTTACTAAACCGTTACCATTACAGCCTTTTAAAGTCCACTGCTGAACATAGGCCTCCCCATAGATTGCCTCACAGGGGGGATATTTACTATAGTTGCCGCGCTTGAAAAGCGGTTTGGCAAATGCAGTTTTTTTTATTTATAATCGTTATTAGGAAGACGCTGCTGTCCATCTCCTGATTTGATTACCTCTGTCACCTCTTACGACACCCACGGGATGATATGGTGTTAGTTAATATTCTTACACCGCCCCTACAAGGTAAATATATACTTATCATATTAACAATACAATAAACTTTTTTATGTAAACAATTTTGTAATTCACAAAATGTCAAGAAAACTTTTTGTGTTATGTGTGTTTTTGTGCATAACTTTATTTACACAACAACAATTAACTATCAGGTTTCTAACTTGATGTAAGATTTAAGAGAAAATATTTGAAACAGGTGGATGTAATCGTAGGAAATTTAAACTTAATTTTATATTAAAACATTTTATATTAACTCAAAAGTATGAAATAAGTCAGTCACACTTGTACGATTTGAAGATATAATTTTAATTTGTTAATCACTATATGACTAACTAACTATATGAGCCGTGGTAGCTCAGATTGTTAGCGCTCGCTGTAAGCTTCACAGTACTCGAGCAACCCAGGTTCAATCCCCGCCGGCACCAATGAAATTGTTAATTGCAATTTTAAGTGCTGATTTACCACGTGCTCGGCGGTGAAGGAAAACATCGTGAGGAAACCTGCATGTTCATCAGTTTATACAATACAATACAATACTCTTTATTGTACACCAACAAAAGATAACATCAAAAATAAAAAATAACAACTATTGAGGTAAATACAAAGGGCGGTCTTATTGCTACATAGCAATCTCTTCCAGACAACCCAGAAGAAGAAATAAATACAAAATAAGAAAAAGAACAATGGGTAGGGTGTACTAAAATAAAAAATTAAAAAAAAATAATAAAGACAAATAAAAATAAAATAAAGATACAAACTTATGCATTAATAAGACAACATTCTTCAGGCAGATCAATGACCATAATTAAGCGGAGGAAGTGAGAGGGGTTAGAGAGACAAATAGTATTCTTTAATCTGTTTCTGGAACACATTTAAGGATTGAGCACTTCTAATTGACTGGGGTAAAGAGTTCCAAAGTCTTACTCCAAGAACAGAGAATGATTTGTCATAATAAGTCGAGGAGTGCACAGGACATTGGAGGGAAAGGTTTTCGTTGGATCTTAAGGAAAAATTATGATAGGAGCTGAGAAATCTAAAACGTTCTTTTAGATAGGAAGGACTAGCTATATTAAATAAGACGCAGTAGAGAGCAGAAAGTATATGAGTATTCCGACGAAGACGGATTGGGAGCCACTTGAGCTTAGTGCGGTATTCTGAGACGTGGTCATATTTGCGAAGTCCAAATATGAACCGAATACAGAGATTTTGGAGGCGCTCAAGCTTGTTAAGTTGCTCCTCGGTGATATCAAGGTAACAAATGTCAGCATAGTCGAGGATAGGGAGTAGTAAAGATTGTGCAAGCGTAATTTTGGTGGCAATGGGTAAAAAGTAATTAAGCCTCCGGAGTGAAGCATAAGCTGCAAACATTTTACGGCTCACTGCATTAATTAATTATATCAACTAGTTTCCAGAAAAATGTAACTAATTGAGAGTTTTCTTTCGTTTTAATGATTTTATATTAACAACATTTTCTTTAATAGTCCTAAAACGTTAAATTTTTCTAGTGTATATACAGTGTATATAAACAGAAAATTTGTAAATAGAAACTCGTAAATATATAATTATTTACTCGTACGGTCAAACCAACACCACTGTATCAAATCGCAGTGCTGTTTGTAATTAGCTGTCTTTGTAGAATAATCTTGCACTTGTTTACAAAACTATATTAAAAATGAGTAACATTAGTTAATAAACGGCTACTAGGAATGGTGTAATCTCTGGTAGAAAAACAAAAAAAAACCTGCATGTCTGAGAAATAAGAAAAAAATATATTTCGAAGACATGTGAAGTTCGACACCACGCATTGGGGCAGCGCGGCGGACACTTCCTAGCCCTAAAACCCTCTCAGAAATAAGAGGAGGCCTGTACCCAGCAGTGCAATCTATGATAGACATGCTACGTTTTGTAAAGTGAAAGTTTAAAAGAGCAAATATTTATAAAACAAGTATTTTAAAAGATATTTTCATTTGAGTTGATTAACAATTTACACAAATCTTGTGTTAGTAAAGGTCTCATCTCGTTACTGAGTTAAATCATGTGATTGAAAAGTAAATGCATTTACTATACTATAACGATAAAATATTATATATATTAATTATACGTTCCTTCAGGTCTTCTATAAAACAACGACGTAAACATTCGTACGTATTACGTAGATGTGTCAATACAACACATTTATTTCATGTTTTCAATAATAAGTCAATATTGTAATAATTTTTAGGCCCTTTTTACTGGAAATGAGGCATTCCATTTTAGTCCTTACGGGTGACAACGTATCTGCATTTTGATTAGCAAACGAGGATAGATGTAGATGTCTATGGGCCGCAGCAACCACTTACCATTAGGTGGACTGTGTGCTCGTTTGTCACCCTTATCCTATAAAAAAAAACATCTGGTATTTATGTAGTTAATAAATTGTATACACACACATTAATATCTGAACATCTTTATATAATAAAAATTAATAAAAATCTTCCGCCGATTCTGTCTGAATGAATTTTTACTTTAATGTTAGTTTGATGTACAGTTTTCACCAGTAGACAGACTAATGCGTGAGAAAGCTTGGGTGTATAATTTATGGATCTTCTTTGTAAATTAGAGATATTTGTCAAGTAAATTGAAATGAGGTGCTTCCTGAGACGTTCCATGACGTACGCTGTGTAAATCGATATATTTTTGAAAATAATGTGTGGTGGAATTTTACTTTAGGTGTATTATTTTCGGGTGACCTCTTTCGTCAAAAGGGTTTATAGAACAATGAGGCGGTATGTGTCTATGTATTAATATACATTCGCAAAAAAGAAAGCTTTTCAAAATACACGTATTAAAATTTTAATGTATGTAAGTCGTTTGTATAACAAAGTAAAAATTCTAATCTATTTTTTATTTATTATATGGACAACAAAATAGGTAACAATCAAATTAAATTAAAAACAAAATACTGATTTAACCGTTCTGTAACAGATTGTTATCCTAAATAATGTTGACACATCATTTCTATATTTATTACAGGAGAGATCAACTCTTCGGTAGAGAACATTTATGACATAGTTAACGACATACATATACATTGTCATACGTTTGAAATAACCAGATTGTACTCTTTTTTATCATGTTTTGCATAACCAAAATTATGACGCTGCGCGTCTTCCGCTGAGACGATATACTCGAGTCAATTTACCTTCGCTGCTGGTGATAGCCGAGCTTTTAAGAAGTTAATATCAGTGAGATAAGGACCGATAGATCATCCGACCAGAGATACTTAGTGCTACCCGTGCGGGCAGGATTGGGACACTTATAACTGAATACATTATACATTCACAATAGAAACTTCAAAATATTTACTTTTATCAACACTATTCATTCTCATGTATTGCTATGGAATAAAATAGAATAACATATTTAATAAATATTGTTAGATAATAAGTAATTTTTACCACTGGTTCGGAAAATTCATCTGCTCTGGGAAGAGCCAACAAGAAATTTACAAAAATGTTGTACTATTTATGTGAATAAAAATAGAACCGGAATGGTAGCGATCATCTCATTCTCAGGGGTATTTTCATTCTAAATTTATTAAAACGTTACCGTTCTCATCCGTTACCGTTACCGTTACCGTTACCGTCTCCTGATTTGTTTCCATCTGTCGACTCTTACGACACCCACGGGATGATATAGGGTAGTGGATTATCTTACTATACAGTAAATATTTATGTATACTAAGCATATTAACAGTACTTGTATGCTATAAACTTTTATGTAAACAATTTTGTTATACACTAAATGGTCAAATATACCAACAAAACTTTTTGGTTACCCTTAGAATAACTTTCTTAGTACTGCGTCGTCCAAAATTAATTTAATAAATTAAGGTCTATAATGGTAACATTGTTCAATTAATTTTTAGGTTTCTAACTTGATATAAAATTTAAGACATAATAATTAAAGTCGGTGAATATAGTCGTAAGAAATTTAAACTTATTTTTATATTTACTCAAAAATATGGAATAAATGATTCTTGTATGATTACTTCACATAATTTTAGTTTGTTTATACCTTTATATATTTTTTCTTCTTTGTGACTTTTTTGAAAATTTGAGGAAAGTATGGACTTTCAAGACGCCCACGCATCGCCGGCTTATTGGCTGTATTCTATAAAGGCTGTATTCTCCAAGATTTTCGGTCATCACTGAAAATCAGCACTGTGGTTTCACCACAACACATCATACTGAGTTACGTTTTTTTTCTATGCCTTTGACGTACAAAGTTAAATTTATTAAATGAATGTATATTTAAGTCATTTAACGAATTAGTAAGCTGAAGTCACAATGGGCCGACCATATAGCTCGAAGGACTGACAACCTATGGAGAAGAAAGGTTCTCGTACTGATGGAAGTGTGACGCGGCCCCCCACTAGAAGAAGTGACGGCCTGGTAAGATATGCAGGAAGTCGTTGGATACATGTATCTCCAATGCCGTGACCGTGACCGTGCTTTGTGGCCTGTAACCAACAGCCCAACGAATGCCTTTTACTTATATAGTTAGTTAGCTTATAAAATTAACCTTTTTATGAAAAGTAAAATCTGACTTCAAGAACTATTATTTGAAAATGGTTTTGTTTTTTAATTTTATTTTAATAGGGATACAATAGTCTTCATTATGTGATACATTATTTTTTATGATTTCTCTTTACATATGGCCAATAATAGTTCGAATTCGAATTTACCAGGCAAGTTTTTCTTCCAGGCAACCCTTACTTAGCAAAAAACTATTGTTTACAGCTAATTGCAAATAGGGAAGGTGTACAATAAATTTGACTATCTAGTTAAAAAAAATTATGTGGTATGAGAGAAAAGTCAACCCTAGACACTAATCTCGAACTACCAATAATTATTGCTTGAGTTTTAGTGGGATTAATGGATAATACGTAAGATTTACACCAGTCCTAAATACAAGCCAGATTAGCATTCGTGTCAATGGCTTTCGGTTAAACATCCAGAGTAGAATAAATGTAAATTTGAAGATCGTCAGCGTACAAGTGGTAAGAAGAAGACAGTTGATTACTTGTTGAATTTATAAACATTACAAACAAGAGAGGAGACAACACGTCATTTTGTGGGACGCCGGCAACACTAGCAGTCCAAGAGGAATACACATCCTGTACTTGAATACGCTGTCGGCGCCCAAACAAGTAACTACGAAACCAGTCGACTATAGCCGGAGTTATGTTGAGAGAACACAATATATTTAACAAGATATCAAAATCGACTGTATTCAACTCATTGCTGAAATCTAGCTTTTTTAAACGTTACCCACGTAACGTTATGTGGTAGAGCCATGCTGCTGCTATATTATTAGTAGGTATAACTGTAGCACGAATAGGTCGGCTCGACCGCGGAAGGAATACGCTCTCACAGAATACCAGCGTAAAATAGCAGCTACTGTGTTTTTGGTTACTGCTGTGTTTCGTATGGTGAGTGTAGAGAACCGGAGACCCATTTTACTAGAAAATATTTTGATTATTTATTGAGGATAAATGTAGATGTCTATGGGTACCAGTAACCACTTACCATCAGGTGGACTGTGTACTCGTTTGTCACCCTATCCTATAAAAAAAAACCCACGCTAGGATTTTTTCCTGTATCGTGGAGGCAGTTTACAAACACAAATTGCACAAGAACAAACATCCAGACCCGGAACAATTATTTGTAGGCCATTCAAATACTTGTATTGTGCGGGATTCGAACCCGCGACCCACAGCGTAGCAACTCATTGCTAAGCCACTGCGCCACGGAGCCAAGGGATGAAGGAGATTATGTTCTCGAAGATAAGAGCTTTAATGTTTGGACCCCAGAATTTCTACCACTTATACAACTATGTAACTTAAAAACATCACCTCTAATTTCCACCGTTAGCGATGGAATTTTTTTATTAAATTTATATGGAACCACCCGTGAACCTATTAAATCAAAGAAGAATAATTTTAATCAGTTCAGCCGTTTTGGAGTAACCATTAAACATACATAAAAAACATCCTCGTTTTTTGAACTCTGTTAGTAAAAGAGCAAAATATCGAAAGTAAATGTTTTTCTTTTTTTTTTCTTATAAAAAATATTACACCAACACAAGAATTTTCGACTGTATCGTGGAGGCAGATTACATATATAAATTTTACACGAACACCATCTATACAACGAACAACAATTATTTGCAGGCCATACAAATATTTTTTCCGTGCGGGGTTCGCACCGACGGCCCTCTGCGCTGCAACTCATTGCTAAGCTACTGGGCCACGGAGCCCTCATTCAAAATAAAGTTGGATAATTCTTCTTTAAAATATGCTGGGATTCTATTAAATATTTTTTCCTTTTACAAAATAACACAAAATATAAGAACTTAAAAAGAACTCGAAAAGCTCTTAAGACATTGTTTTTTTTCTCACAGCCGAAGATAAATCTAAACAACGTGGGAGAGATGATTCGTATAATGAGTGTAATGTAAATTTCATTGCTTCAAATGGAATTTTATTTTATCTAAATAAAGCTATACCTTATTACTTTATAAAATAATCTAGTGAAGTAAAATAATGCCTTTACATTTTGTAGGTATACAATAAAATAGCTCAGTGGTTAAGCACTGGCTGTAAATTTCACAGTAAGCGGGCAACCAGGGTTCAATCCTAGCCGTCACTAATGAAATTGTTAATTTAAATTTTAAGGGCTTATTGACCACTTGCTCGGCGCTGAAGAAAATATGGTGGTGAAATCGGCATGTCAGAGAAATTAAAAAAGAATTCGAAGACGTGAAGTTCGTCAACCCGCGTTTGGGCAGCGCGGCGTGCATTCACCTGTGATAGTACTAGACATGGTTCTCTCCCATTATAGGGAGAATTTACCTACATATTTAACGTAGTAGAGCCAAGCTTTATTATGGTGCAGCATGAATGGGTTTAATTGACCGGGGAAGGACTACACTCTCACAGAGTATCAGCGTTAAATAGTAGCTTAATGCTGCTGTGTTTTTATAGAATTTAGAGAAACGGAAACCCCTTTTTCGCTGAAAACACGGCATACCATAATATACCTCAGGCGTGATAATGCATCTGTTGACGTTTGTTACCCTTATTCTATAAAAGAAACAACATTTCGTATTTCAATGTCACAAAAACAACCTGTCCATATCGTACAGTATTGTTTCAAAAATACAAAATTAAATTTTTATCGCAATTTTCTATAACAAATTAGTTTAAAAGTTTACGCTTTAACAATCCCACCTGTTAATTTACACAGAGCAAAATGATATCTACAAGCAGCCTCTTCAAAGGTGATCTCATTTATCTTCTGAAAATATTTTGTTTTAATAAAGCTATGACATTCGATCGCATAAAATACTACCTAACAATTACGTTTTAAATGCTGTCTAAAATGTAGTTATTATAAACCCTTTACCAATTCTTTGCTGCTAACATTTGTGTAGTTGTTTTCGTTGATATAATTCTCCAATCAAAGCAGACAAAGGTCGTAAATCATACAGCCTAGTTTGTTTTGTATTTTGTCTGCCGACTTCCAAAAAGGAGACGGTACTCAATTCGAGTGTATGTTTTTTTTTTTTATTTTTATGTGTGTTACCTCATAACTTTGTACTGGGCGAACCGATTTGGATGATTCTTTTTTTATATGAAAGCTGATAGTTCTCGTGTGGTCCCATATGAATTTGATCAAGGTCACACCAATGGTTATTGAGTTATTCTTAAATAACCTATATTAAAGTCGCTTATATTGACGTCGCCTGTACAAAATTTTTAATTTTAAATTATTATCAAAATAAATCTCAACTCATCAAATCTCTTAACACATTATGCTTATGCGTTACATTGCGAAGTCGTTGAAAGATTTTGACGACTGCTTAACCCAGCGGACAGTTGTATTAGCGTCTTAAGACCCCTAAAGGGATTACAAATCCTGAAATTTATATTACTATAGAAGAACTTTTTACAATGTCAGGTTCCCGCCAAAACTCTCATTTGTGAAGAAACCGGAGACACTGTAGTGTCTCGCGCCAAGTACACGTTCAACTTATGTTTGAGTGTGTAAACCTGTAGGCGTGAAACTACAGTGTGTAATGTGTATATTATCCGATCAGATGTCAACATAACCTCAACAAATTTTTAACTTCATATTTTTAATTTATAACGAAACGTCAACACTTTATACCGTCATTTATCATTTTGTTTGTTAATTTTTCTATATAAAACTAAAATATATTTCTATCTCGCAATAGACGCTGGTAATTCATTTATTTGTATTTTCTATCAATAATAAAATACGTTTATCAATAATAATATGTTATGAAAAGAACTTCGTTATAAATCGAGTGTTCCACGACACTCACTCATGTTTTTTTTAATAATACTCTCTTGTTAATTCACGAAAGTTAACTAAGTTGTACATCATTAAATAGTGAATTGAATAAGGAATAATTTCATTACCATTGAAGACTGATTTCACATATTAATAATTTAAAATTAAAAATTTTGTACAGCCGACTTCAATATAAGCCGAAGCAAACGAGCATGCAGCTCACCTGATGGTAAGTGACTACCGCCGCCCATGAACAACTGCAACACCAGGGTTATTGAGTTATTGTTAAATAACCAATATAGGTTATTTAAGAATAACTCAATAACCATTGGTCCGACCTTGATAAAATTCATATGGGACCACACGAGAACTATCAGCTTTCATATAAAAAAGAATCATTGAAATCGGTTCGCCCAGTACAAAGTTATGAGGTAACACACATAAAAAAAACATACACTCGAATTGAGTACCGTCTCCTTTTTGGAAGTCGGCAGAAAAACGAAACAAAACATCGAAATGTAAAAAAAATCCCTTCAAGCAATAGAAAAAGTCTCTATATCCCGAAAACACAACTCGAGAAAAAATGCCATTACATATTTACAGAAGGTGAATAAAAATGTATTTTTTTAAATAATAATAAATTAAAAAAGTATATGAATGCCATACACGTTCCAGTTTAACGTCAAGTTTGCAGCACGCTTGAAGTGGCATCCGGTAAACTTGACGGCTTGCGTGTGGTGTGATCAGTGTGCATGACAAGTCTACTTAAAGTAAAAATTTAATTTCCATTCTACTGACTTGATCAAGCAGCATCGTGTAAACTTGAACGTGTGAATGAGCGGTAAACTATGCATGACGTTAGTCGGGTCAATAAGGGAAAGACGCCATGGTTTCAATTAGTGCCTGCTCATGCAAACTTTACGTGAGTGGTCTATATGGATACACTGTAAACTGGATGCCGCTTCAAGTGCGCTGCAAACTTGACGGTAAACTGGATCGTGTATGGCATAAGACGATCCAAAAGTGCACGCCACATAACTCTCATATACATATTAATAAGAAAATAAATTGAATAATTGATTTTAAAAGAAAAAAAAATAAGCAAATACTTACAGAGCTTTTTCTATTTTTTTTAATTAGTGGCGCTCAAGTTTCGTCTCACATGTGCGCGCAGTCTTGAAAAAAAAATGGTTAATTAGTTGATGTAATTCTAAAAAAGATTTTATTGTTTTATGATAATATAAGTTTCACCTACGTTATGAGTTTCATTTGAGCTAACTTATCAAATCAATTAAAATTAATTAAAAATACCATTTTTTATATTAGTGACCTATTCTAGTGTTGAGTTACGTTGGTTCTAAAAAGAATCTAGGGCGCCATCGTTTTCACATGAGAGAAATGAGGAATAAAATATATTCCCTTGTTGTAAATGTGTACATAGTGACTTTTTAATAAAAAATAAATTTAATAATAACTAATGCTATGAAATACTTTTTAAACGTTACTCCCACATTAGTATTTTTTCTCCTGTGTCGTGGAGGCAATTTACAAACATATATTGCACGACGACAAACGTCCAGATCCGGAACAATTATTTGTAGACCATACAAATACTTGACCGTGCCGGATTCGAACCCGCGGCCCCCAGCACAACAACTCATTGCTAAGCCACTGCGCAACGGAGCGGTCAAATATGTATCTATTTAATGTAATTCTGAAAGTAATAAACAAAACCCCAGTGTCAATACGTCAATTTTTTCGAGAGTTATACCACCTCGTAAAAAATCCGAAAATCAAAATATGAGATGGATTGATTAAAGTGTTTTTTTAAATAAATTACTCATGTTATCGTTTAACTGCAAATTTGTTGTGGTAGAGGTAATTTAAGAGCAAACAATTTGTTGAACTTAACGTTGCGTAAGCGGTTGAGGTTGTGCTATACTCGACACGGTGGACTCTCACCAAGTGCACCTACTTTTTTATTAATACTTTTTTTCAGCAAATAATTTTTTAATCTTAAACGGTTATGTACTTGGTTTTTTTTTGATTTTATAACTTTCTGTAAAAATGTAATCATCATTTTGTAACTATAGTTGAAAGTGTATTTTGCGCGATTTTTTTACAGTAAAAACATTTTTGTTCGGACTAATTATTTTTCTAACACACTAATCGGCTGATATGCTGTCAACTTACAATAGACTGAAATGTTGACAATATTGATAAACATGCAGAGGAACTTTTTTTATATTGGATTGATTTAAGTAAAACATATATTAAATTTTATTCTTTTAGGTTATTCAAAAAATGAGAGCCATGCAAGTTCAGGGGCTAAGTGCGCGCTGTTAATTTCACGGAAGGCGAGTAACTTCGGTGCGACCTTTGGCGTCAATAAAATTGCTAATTGCAATTTTAAGTGTTGATTTAACACGTGATCGTCGGTGAAGAAAACATCGTGAGAGATGCATATGTAAGAAATTAAAAAAGTATTTTGAAGACAATTGAAGTTCGCCAACACTTCGAATGTTCGTCTAAAAACCCACCTTAGTTAAAGCAAAGAATACATACAGTATACACTACGCGAAGTTAAAGTTAGTTACAACCTATATACGTCCCACTGCTGGGCACAGGCCTCCCACTCCCATTTCGGAGAGGGTTTTAAGGCAAGGAAATGTCCCCCGCACTGCCCCAATGCGTGTTGGCGAACTTCACATGTCTTCGAAATTTTTCCTTATTTATGAGAGGTACAACTTAACTAACTAACTTCAGCAGGTTTCCTCACGATGTTTTCCTTCACCTCCGAGCACGTGGTAAATCAGCACTTAAAATTGCAATTGACAATTTCATTGGTGCCGGCGGGAATCGAACCCGGGTTGCTGAATGAGAAAAGGTGTGTCCAGCTGTGGTACGAATATTTAATTTTTTGTGAGTATTTCTTTTCTAAAAAAGGATTTATCTAATTGTTGTAAACTCTTCCTACGCTGAACTAGTCCTAACTTCTTCTGCTCCTTCATTTTCATTATCAGCTTGCTTAAATTTACTGCTAAACATGGACCTCTTCCGTTGTTGCAAGAACTAAACTAACGACAATTAATTTATGTTTCTATAGTAAGACCACGATATCAAAGAATACCAAATAGTTAAATAATAGCTGAACGCTAAGGTGTATTTTATAAAGATTTAAAGATTAAAGATTTAAGAGTGTAAATAACCGGAGACCCTTTTCACTGGAAACAAGGCATTCAATCTTAATCCTTGATGGTGGCAACTGAAAGATATATCTATGGGCCACAGCATCCACTTACCATCAGGTGTACTGCATGCTCATTTGTCACTTTTACTCTATAATTAAAAAAAACATTCTTATTTAAAGCGATTACAGATCATACACATTATGTTCACATGTGAAAATTAACTCCTTAATAAAACGTTTCATTACGTTTTTACGTAGCTTGCGTACGATTTGTACATCAAAGCAATAAGCTGTCTCGGTTTTATGATATCTGATTATTACAGGTGAAGTTCTTTTGATGTACGTGTAATAATTTTAACTACGCAATAAAAATTTATCGAAGACATTTTTGTTATATTTATTTCTATTACAAATAATACTGTATTTAAAATATTATATTACAAATACTACACAAACTGTAGAAATAAAATGTCGAATTAACATTTTTATTTAATTAAAATATTATATACAAAATCGAATTAGTGGTCAACGTTGTCAAACTAATAATAAGCTTGAATTTAAGCTGTTCATTCATAACGTTAAATATATGAACCATTCAGATTTTATTTAGAATATGGGTCACAAACAAGCACACAGTCCACGTGACGGTAAATGGATACTGTGGCTCATACACATCTACATCTATCATCGATTAAGAATCAAAATGGAGATGCGTTGTCACCCCTGAGAACTAAAGACTTCAAAATGTTGCAAGAAGCGTCTCCACCGAGGGAACAAATGTCGGCAACAAGCGTATTCCTTTGATTTGCAACATTTTGAAACAAATTTTGTTGATTTGTCAACATGTCGGGAACATAAATGTTGTCAACATTTTTTGTGGAGACGCGCCTGACAGAAACATTTGTCGGCAACACGTGTTGACAAATGTTGAAAACTTTGGCGGAGACGCACCATAATATGGAATGTCTCGTTTCCAGTAAAGAAGTTGGAAGTCAGTTTCACAAAACTAAAAAATGTTTATTATTAAATCGTTGCAAAGAACTCTCTACCAGTACAAATTTTAATTTTTGTTTTTTTGTTATAAGTCCCGTTTATACTTTCATAAGCATTTGGTAAAAGCTATTATTTTGACATTACAAACAGACACTTCAATTTTATTTATTTGTATAGATTAAAGTTCATCTTCCTATTTTGACAACAGTCTTTGAATTCTTCTCCAACTGTCGCCGAGTCATTACTCAAACAGAATGTTAATATCTGTTTAAAAGAATTTAGATTTGAAAAAGTATTACCGCAAGATATTGTAAAATACTTCAAAACCATTGATGTAAAGAAAACCGCAGATTTGTGGGGGATTTCCGTGACAGTTATTGCGTCCATAATAGATTTAATTGCACCTAATCTTGCTATTATTTTTAATACTTGTATCGATTCTGGTGTGTTTCCTGATTTAATGAAGTATAGTAAAGTAATACCTTTATTTAAATCTGGTAGTACATTGGACCCCGCTAATTTTAGACCTATTTCTGTACTACCAACTCTTAGTAAAATTTTTGAAAAAATTATTTTGGATCATTTGTTAATTTTTTTTAATACAAATAAATTACTTCATAAAAACCAATTTGGATTTACAAGGAGTCGCTCGACATCTGACGCCGGCGTTGAGCTTATGAAATATATTTTTAATGCCTGGGAGAATTCACAGGATGCCTTAGGTGTTTTCTGTGATCTTTCCAAGGCTTTCGATTGTGTTCATCATGAAACATTAATCAGGAAACTACAACATTACGGTGTAAAAAATTTGGCGCTTAGACTTATTACTTCATATTTAAGTAACAGAACTCAAAAAGTCGTGATAAATGGTAAAGGTTCCTCCGGATCGGTAGTATCAATGGGCGTTCCTCAGGGCTCGATTCTTGGCCCATTCCTGTTTTTAATCTATATTAATGACTTACCTTATCTTGTAGGGTACAATCACGATATAGTATTATTTGCTGACGATACCTCTTTAATTTTCAAACTCAAACGGCAGTTAATTAATTATGACGATGTAAATAATGCTCTATCGAAATTAGTACATTGGTTTAACGCCAACAATATGCTCTTGAACGGCAATAAGACAAAGTGTATTAAATTTACAATACCTAATGTAAAACATTCGAATACCAATGTGCTATTAAATTGGGAGGAGATGAGTCTTGTGGGTACCACTGTTTTTCTCGGTATTACTATTGACGCGAAACTTCAATGGGGCCCCCATATATCTAAATTAGCAAGCAGACTTAGTTCTGCAGCATATGCTGTAAGAAAGATTAGAAGTCTCACAGATGTTGAGACAGCTAGATTAGTGTATTTTAGTTACTTTCATAGCGTAATGTCTTATAGAATTTTGCTATGGGGTAATGCGACTGATATTGAAGCTATATTTGTTTTGCAAAAGAGAGCCGTTCGGGCGATTTATAACCTAAATTGTAAAGAGTTCCTCACACAAAAATTTAAAGAAATAAACATGTTAACTTTGGCATCGCAATATATTTATGAAAATCTAATGTATGTACATAAAAACATAAATAGCTTTAATAAGAATAAGGATGTGCATACTTTAAACACTAGGAACAAACATAAGCTTGTAATACCAGTTACTAGACTCCACAGAATCAGTAATTCATTTATGGGGCAATGTATACGCTTTTACAACAAAATCCCAGAACATATTCAAAGTTTATCAATAAACAAGTTTAAAAGTTTTATTAAAGAAAAACTGTACAAAAAGGGTTATTATAATATCAAGGAATACATGAATGAAAATAACCCCTGGGAATAAGGTGATCGCCACCATGCTGGTTCTATTAAAAGTCATTAAAAATTGTATAAATGAAATTATTGTTAAGTGAAATATGTTTGAAAAAAAGTCCCGCTGGGTTTCTTGCTGGTTCTTTCCAGGACAGAGGTATTTTCCGAACCAGTGGTAAATAAAAAATGACTTTCAATAAGAATTATGTAATAATCAATATTGAATAAAAAATTATTCTATTCTATTCTATTCTATTTACATATATAGTTCTTCTAAACGTGTGTTTGTCACTGAACTCCTCCTAAGCGACTGGACCGATTTTGATGAAATTTTTGAGTGTTTGAGTGGGTGTCTGCATGGTTTAGATTCACAATTGGACCCGGTAGGTGACGCTGTTGTCGAGGTCCAGAAATGAATTATGCGAAGCCGGTTCGCTTCGTTAGTTGTGTACAAAATATTATCGGTAAGGTTAGCGAGAAGAGTTTTATAGTAATTTCAGTAGTAAAATATACGTACGGACATTTATTAAGAGATAAACATGAAAAGAGTAAAGTTTTAAGCTTTATAATATATCCCATCAGCGTGCCGTCCTAGCTTCGCTTAGATAAAATCTATGAATGTGGCATTATTAACATAATCAAAGACCATTTATCTGCCGACTTCCAGAAAAGGAGACGGCACTCAATTCGACTGTATGTTTTTTATGTGTGTTACCTCATAACTTTTTACTGGGTGAACCGATTTCGATCATTCTTTTTTGTTTGATAGCTGGTACTTTTCGTGTGGTTCCTTATAAATTTGATCAAGGTCAGACCAAAATTTTTTGCGTTAATCTTAATAATTTATATTGAAGTCGGCTGCAAAAAATTTTTATTTTAAATTATGTTATCAATTATTCGTATATACAAAAAAAATCTTTAGAATACGGCCTTGTTCACTCCTGGCCTTGCTTTCTATCTGTTCGTGAACAAAACACTGCAGTATTATGCTATTTTTCACGCTGGTACTAATTTGCTCGCTGTTCGCAATTCATTGATTGAGCCAACCCCTTTGTGACGTAAATGTAATACGCTTCAGCATTGTTGTAAAATAAAATTTCAAATTAAATACCCACTCAGATTTCCGTATGTTTTTGAAATAAATAAAAATGCATGACAATATTAATTAATTATATACTCGTTTACTCATCAATAATGAATAAAACAAACAACAATAGATTTAGTGTGTTGGATAATGTGATAACATTCCCGTGAAAATAATATCGGATCCTATAATCATCATCATCATCATCATCATTACAGCCTTTCATAAGTCCACTGCTGAACATAGGCCTCCCCCAAGGAATGCCACGGCCACATAGCACGGTCCTGAGCTACCTGCATCCATCGACTTCCTGCATGTCTTACCAGGGCGTAACTCCATCTCGTGGGGGGTCACCCTACGCTTCGCCTACCGGTACTCAAGTACTCAAGAACCTTTCTTCTCCATCGGTTGTCGATTCTTCGAGCTATATGACCGGCCCACTGCCACTTCAGCTTACTAATCCGTTGGGCTATGTCGGTTACTCTGGTTCTACTGCGGATATACTCATTTCTAAGTTTATCACGCAGAGAAACCCCGAGCATAGCCCTCTCCATAGCTTGCTGAGCGACCTTGAGCTTCCTCATACGGCCAGCAGTGAAGGACCACGTACGGACCAAGGACCACGGATCCTATAATAGAATTTTAAAATTTGTCATCTGATAACGCTATAAAGCAACCGACAAACCGGGGAAGGACCTCGCTCTCAGAGAATACCAGCGTAAAACAGCAGCTTAATGCTGCTGTGTTTTGGTATGGTAGGTATAAAATACCGCACACCTTTTTTAAAATGATGCATTCCAACTTAGTCGTCAGGTGCGACAAGGCATCTCCACTTTTGTTTTTGGTCGAGGTAGGAATGTGAATGTCTAAAGGCCACAGCATACGCTTACCGATGTGGACTGTGTGCTCATTTGTCACCCTTATTCTTTATAAAAAAAAACATAATATAATACAACATACACTCAAAAATTAATTCTTAGTCAAACACTGGCTTATAATAGTACAAAAACAACCCTTTTGGCACGGTCATCTACAAATATTCTTTTTTCCATTATTTTCTTTGTCTTTTCTACAAATTAGTTTTGATTTATGACAATTAGCAAAAATAAGGTATCGGCATAAGTAGGCCGTATGCATTGCAATTTTCTTGTTACCTAAAAGCTTATGTGGTAGAGCCACGCTGCAGTTATATTACGGTGTTTTGTATGTTGAATAGAAAGAAACAGAAACCCTTTGGAAACGCGACTTTCCATCTTAATCCTTAGAGGTGACAACGCATCTGTATTTTGATTCTTATTCGAGGATAGATGAAGACGTCTATTGGCCACAGCATCCACTTAACATCAGTTGGACTGTGTGCTCATTTGCCACTCTTATTCTATAAAAAAAGATGTGAAGTTAGGCGAAATAACGAAAGAATAATAGGTACTAAACGGTAGCACTCCTTTTCTGCCCTGAAGACTGTCTGTGTAGATACCATCGTCCTACCTATTTCGGTCACAAAATCGCATTGCTGTGTTCCAGTTCAAAGGATATACAGAACTAGTATACTTACAGATCATAAGGCATTCGGTCTTATTCCTCGGTGACAACATATTTTTTTTATAGGATAAGGGTGACAAACGAGCACACAGTCCACCTGATGGTAAGTGGTTGCTGCGGCCCATAGACATCTACATCTATCCTCGTTTGCGAATCAAAATGCAGATGCGTTGTCACCCGTGAGGACTAAGATGGAATGCCTCATTTCCAGTAAAAAGGGCCTCCGGCCACCTGCACTCACCAAGCGAAACGCAGAGGTAAACCTCTACTTCACGCTGGTATTCTGTGAGGTCGTGGTACCACCCCGGTTTGAGCCGGCCCATCCGTGCGACAGCAAAAGCTGCCGCCTGGCTCTACCACTGTTAAATATTTATCACCTTCTTTATTTCCATCAAGTTGAATGTAAATACGGATGTCATTTCAATTTCATAAAAAAAAAGATTATCGAATGATGCTAAAATTTAATAATTTTGGTGTATCGATTCAGTCGAATCGATGTGCAATATATGAACAAAAAACCGCCTTCGCGATTCAGCAGAAAATTGTAGTGTGGGTGTTACATTTTACATACATTCACACATACGTAAAATACGTATGTATGATTTACACACATACATTACTATATGTTTTTAAATAAGTAAATGAGCAATCTACATTTCTTGAAAAGTGATAACGTATAGTATACTATATGATACGACATAAAGCGATACTTTGCTTTGAATTGAGTTTGTGTCGAATAGTAGTTGAGTGTGACAGCTATATAACACTGTCGGAGGTTGACTTAGCATAATTGCACTGTACGCAATACCTTCATTAGTTTAACAAACTATTTAATTAGATAAAGGTGGTGGAGGTTTGAAATTAGCATCGTGGTGAAAATATATTTTGGCTCTATTTTGCTTTTATTAAGATTTGTTACGGTTAAGGTACGTATTTGTAAGCTGAAGTTGAACTGAACACACAACCGATGGGGAAGAAAAGTGTAAGGCGGTCCCCCACTAGATGGATGGACGACCTGGTAAGACATGCAGGAAGTCGATGGATACAAGTAGAACTAGACCGTGCTTTTTGGCGTTCCTTGGGGGAGGCCTACGTTCAGCAGTGGATTTCTGAAGGGCTGAAATGATAATGATGTTGATGTATTGATATATGGTATAACCCAGAAACGGGTTATAGTTAGAAGCATTTGAAAACGAACAAAATAACGTACGTAACCGTGAGATGCTGTACATATGTGAGATGCTTTTTATAGAAGGGCGTACAAACAAGCACAGTTTCACCTAATGGTAAGTCAATGTTGTGGCTCATAGATACATCTATTCTTGAATAAGAATCGTTTCTCTACACTCCCATACGAAATACAGCAGCATTAAGCAGCTAGATACACAGTCAGGTCATAAGTATTGGCACACAGTAAAAAACTTTTCTTTTAGAATGCTGGCCACAAAAAAGTTTATTGAATTCGAATTTCGAATTGTTCATGAAAATAAACTGTAAACTTTTTAGATTTTTACTCATTTTTAAATATGGAGTGGACGATTAAAGAAGACCGTGTTGCAGTTATTGCGTTGCGTCGTTGCGGGTTACGCGCCAACTCAAATTTTTGACATACTGAAAAATTTGAATGTAACCAAAAGATTCGTTTATCGTATCATCAAACAATACCATGAAGATGTGATGTAGATGACAGGTCAAGAAGTGGTCGCCCTCGGTCTGCTTTGACTCCAGCAGTGATAAAAGCTGTGAAGGCGCGAATTCAAAGAAATCCCAAACGTAAGCAGAAAGTGTTGGCCCTTCAGATGGGGTTAAGCAGAACCACGGTGGAAAGGGTGTTAAATGAAGACTTAGGGCTTCGAGCATATCGAAGAAATACAGGACATCGTTTGAATGCTCGTCTAATGGACCTGAGACTGAAGGAGATGCCGCGCTTTGTTGAAGCGGTACGCGGGAAAAAAATATCGGGAAATTCTTTTTTCGGATGAAAAAATTTTTACCGTAGAAGAGAGCTACAACAAACAAAATGATAAGGTGTACGCAAACAGTAGTGAAGAAGCGAGCAACCGTATTCCGCGTGTCCAACGAGGTCATTTTCCATCCTCGCTTATGGTATGGTTGGGGGTTTCTTATTGGGGCTTAACAGAGGTACATTTTTGTGAGAAAGGTGTAAGAACGAATGTAGTTGTGTATAAAAATACAGTCCTGACGAACCTTGTGGAACCTGTTTCTCATACCATGTTCAATAACAGGTACTGGGTATTCCAACAAGATTCGGCGCCAGCTCATAGAGCGAAGAGCACACAAGATTGGCTGGCGGCGTGTGAAATCGACTTCAATCCGGCACGAAGACTGGCCCTCCTCCAGTCCAGATTTGAATCCTTTAGATTACAAGATATGGCATCACTTGGAGCAATTGGCGTGCTCAAAGTCTCATCCCAATTTGGAGTCACTCGAGACATTCTTGATTATGGCAGCCGCCGATATTGACATGGACCTCGTCGTGCTGCTTTAGACGACTGGCCGCGCAGATTGAAGGCCTGTATTCAAAATCACGGAGGTCATTTTGAATAAACTTTAGTGTCATAAGAATCTATGTTTTGTTAAGTCCATTTTGGTATATAAATGGTTACATAACGAATAAACTTGTTTCAATTATTTTATATTAAACATGTGACAGAATTTATGATCTGACTAGGTATATTTGGATATCTCTAGTTGTACCTTTCATCATTTTTAAAAGAAATTTGCTTTGTTGCGTATTTTCTAAATAATATAACTTCATCGGTTAATCTAATTAAATAAAATTAAAATGGGAAAATATAGATCACGAGAAACCATTCCACGCTTAAGTTATCAATTAACAATTTACTGTAGCGTACTGTGGCAATTTTTTATATCTTGTCCCACCTCGAGACTAAAATTTAGAATGATTAATCAAAGGTTGTAATTTTTCCATCACAAAAACTTAAATAAATTCAAAGGTCTCTTTTGAATATTCGTCACCACTAACTTTATTAAAATTATAAAGCCGGAAAGAACTCTTCATTAACGGTATTTCGAATTAAAGCTATAAAAATGTATAGAAAATGGTTGGCTTTTCTAAATAAGGTAATTAAAATATTTTCGTCGCATTTTAAGCAAGCCCTAGTACACACTTCATAAAATAACAGATACTTTTCTGTAGTTTAAGGAAGGTCGTAATTTAATTTGATTTATTTATTTAGTCAAACTATGTACTCGACTTCTGTATATACAAGCAAAAAGCAATTCATAAAAAGTTTTGTCTTAAAAAATATGGACACATTTTCGAATTTTTTTTAGTCCCATAAATATGCTAAGCTAAATATATATAAATATATATATATATATAGTTATATATATATATATATATATTATATATTATATATATATATATATATATATATATATATATATATGTATCTATATATAAATGTATATATATATGTATGTATATATATATATATAAACATATATATATATATATATATATATATATATAAACAGTATTTGTTCCTGGGTGTATTTAATACGTTTTAACTTATATAGCAGGCTACTTAAGTTTTAAAAAGTTGTTTCTATTTGAGTGTCAGCCATATTTTTTGACGTAGTCTTCAATATATATGACGGGACCAGCACCATTGCACGTGCGGCGCGGTAGCCGTCAGTGCAGTTAGACAGAATTCTTGTAAATAACACGTATTCCGCTCACCTGCACCATTGCACCTGCAGTGGCGCTCGTTTTGCTTGTATAAAACGGACGGCGCGGCCGCCGTTAGGACAGACTTGGCTCTGACGTGTAACGGTGCGCTTGTCGTATTCCGTTACTAGTTTATCCTCGACTCGTTGGATAATTTAATTAGTTCGTGTAAACGAATTAATTATTATTCCTAACTACAAAATTAGTCTCTGTACTATACTCAATTACCCTTTCTACATATATTTTTTATTTCTTATTCACACAGAATTCCACAGCATGTATTAGAAATAAAATATAATATTTCAAAGACGTGAAGTTTGCGGCGGACATTTCCTGCCATAAAACCCTCTCAGTAATAACAGAAGGTCTATGCCCAGCATTGAAATCATCCACGATTCATCCTTCACCACACAAACCTGATAAATCATTAATTTTAATGCAAAATCTTAAAGTGCTATAAAAAAGTGGCTGTACGAGTCCACCATACTGACGGTAACTGGCAACCGCAGCATATGAACACCTTCCATCAACTTTAAACAAACAAGGCTACGGATGCGTTCTCTGACGACTAATATGGAATACATCACAGACTGTAATTAACCATACATTGCAGCCTATAGGCTAAGACGATTTTGCCTTGCCTTGCCATGCTTGGCATGTGGGTTGGCTGCCCATCTCCTGGCTTGTTTCCCAATGTCGCCTCTTACAACACCCACGGGACGATATGGGGTATAGTGGGTATTCTTACACCGCCACTACACGGTCAGTAATTTTATACTGGTTCTTTATATTCTTTGGAACGGAAGACTGTTGTGTACGCACTGCTTTTTCATTTATAGAATTAGATTGTCAACCTGTGACCAAATAGAATATAAAAGCTTTAAAAATTACTTCGCAAATATCCGCGTTATAAAATAAATGATGTGTCTTACCTAGTATGAAGAGCACCTCCCGCCCTCCCTCAATTGCGTGCACTATCCCCGTCACCACTAATCCAGCACCCGCTACTCCCAACACCACTACACTAGGCAAGACACACCACTGACGACAATACGACACGTTTTTCGCCTCTACACGAGGCACCCTCAGGTGATATAGACTCTACGGTGGCTAACCGCTAAGTGAGCGGCAAGCCGAAACAACTGCTATTTATACAGACTAGTCTGTATTAATTTCCGCAAAGTAATGCCTGATTCCATTAATTATATTAAAATAGAAGATATGAAAGCTCAACTCCACTCTTTCAGTAGATTCATTGAATTAAAGTTCCAATTTGATACAAAAGAATCATTAATCACCGTGCAGAGGCTACGGAAGATATCCACTACTCATATCGTCCCTTGAAATGAAACCGGAGTCTAAATGAAGCATCAGCACCTTTTTGATGACAACTTAAAATAATATAAAACTATGGTTACCAACTTCATTACCAAGAAAGTGAACTGCGGCAAAAAATCTTTGAGGTAATCTGTGAGGTAGGCTTTTGTTCAGTAGAGGGTTTTTAATTGGCTGTAATGGTATTATAGTAATGGAATCATTGACGTTTGGTTGCACAATAATGACAACTACTAATTAGTGTTTTCAAAAATCTGTTTCCACTACAAACAGCGTTTTCCTTTTATTTATTTAAGAGGGGGCAAACGAGTTACCACATACTCGTTAGTCGCCGCCCATGAACAACTTCAACTCTAGAGAAACTGCAGGTGCGTTGCCGGCTGTTTTAAGAGTAGCGTCTTTTCTTGGAAGTCCCTAATTCACATCGTCCGGACAAAACCGCTGGAGCTTTTTGATTCCACAAGGAAATTATGCAAGAAATAAAACTTCTGGTATATTACACAGTGGTGGACCGCCAGTCATTGAAATTGAATGGATGGTAGTGTGAGTTTTGTGCAATGGCGAAATATATTGGCTAGAATTAGTCCGAACAATTCCTCTGAGCACTCTCTGTGGTAGACTATTACAGATATCTCGTCTACGGTAATTCTCGAGGTTTGTTGTCGAGGATGAAATTTCTATAACAGAGGCGATAAAATAAAAAAATAATTATTAACAAAAATTACTATTAACAAAAGTAATTTTTTACCCTTTTAATAAAAATAAATAAGGAATGTCACAATGTCAACATTGTATAATAGTTACATTATTTTCCACCTTTAGAGGTTGAATTTTTTACAAAATTATATGGCACCATCCCTGATGTAAGATGCTTTCATAAATATAAAATATGTATTGACCTGTCTTTATGCATATCGTACATGGTCCGTACATGTCGTTGACATCTTACCGTCTCTATGGCATTGTTTATCATGACAGATCTCTTATTGGAAAATAATACTACTTTTAATATTTTCATCTTATGCGGACAGAACGATGTCAAAGAAAAATTGTGGCAGGAAAACAAATGAACAACTGATTATTATAAGACTATTGAACTTTTGCAAGGCATTAATTTGAATTTGGAATTTCAACGAAAGGCGACATACTTAGAGTACTTACATACATAGGTAATATATTATCAAACGTGAAACATGCCGTTAGTATAAAGCGTTATTTTTGTGAGTTTTAGGACGTATATGGAAGAGTACACACAAAATACAATTGGACCTATAAAATAATACTTCTTAAAAATAATACTCCCAAATCTTTATCTACCTCCCTCAAACAAAAACTCTTACACATTTAAAGAAATGCACGAAACGAAATTATGGAGGACCTCTTATACCCCTTACCCCTAATTTAAAACCTAATTTATTTCCATCTTCACATCTGGTACAGCCCCGTAACAAATATGCAGAAATTAGTTTTTCCGGGACTATCTAATTCGTCGACAGTTTTTTGTCTCTGGCCCGAATCCCTTCGCTCACGTTTAATTTACAAAGTAGGCTTATGTTTACTAATTAAAGTTAGCGTACGGCTACTTGAAAATGAAACCAGTTAAATAAAATAACTTTTGCTCTTATAATTGCAACATTTTTTTTGTAAAAATGTATGTTTTTCAAAAGTTATTTTTAGCCGAAGAGCAATTAAAACATTTACTAACTTTTTTAATTTAGTCCAAATACATTAAAACAAAAATATCTCCGAACATTTCTTCCAAGTTTGGCAAACTATTTAAATGATTAATAAATGACTTTAAGTGGTTTATTGATACCATATATAAAAAATATGAACATTTATGAATCAGGTCTTTATCTATGAAATTCTCCTCTTGTATAGGAAAAAAAGTAATTTAACAATTTTTGTTTGCCTGAGGAATACCCCACTACCCCAATATCATCCCGTAGGTGTAGTAAGAGGCGACAGAGGGAAACAAATCAGGAGATGGACAACAAATTATTCCTAATAACGACTAAAATAAAAAAAAAAAACTTCAGTTGCCAACCTACTT